>UESW01000244.1:0-53492 GCA_900491605.1 Calamus simplicifolius | reverse complement strand
AGGATTAAATTAGTTTCCTCTAGCTAGCACCAGATTGGTCTTTAGCATGTTGCCCCACATTAATTGTTAGTCTCGGAATCAAGCATCACAATATTAAGAAATGCATGGCTGCGCGCAATTGTATGAGCTTAGTAACAATATTAAAACTAAGAATAATAATATATTATCTTGTTTGATGCGTACGAAGTAACTCACTGTCATATATGTTTATCATATGATAACAACACCCTTCTCTAGCTCTCTCTCTCATATTCATATCTTCTGAAATCCTGAAATATCGAAGGGAATGTGAGGAAAAGGCACTATAGGGGAGTGAGGCAAAGACCATGGGGGAAATGGGCAGCAGAAATAAGGGACCCCAAGAAGGCAGCAAGAGTATGGCTAGGGACCTTTGACACGGCCGAAGAAGCTGCCGCAGCCTACGATGAGGCAGCCCTGAGGTTCAAAGGCACCAAGGCCAAGCTCAATTTCCCCGAGAGAGTCCAAGGCCGGACTGACCACGGCTTCTTGGTTAGTAGGGGGATCCCAGAGCGACCACCCGAGGCCATCAGTACCCCACCAGCTGCAGCGGCTTCATACCCGAACATCCTCCAGTATGCCCAACTCCTCCAAAGTAGAGACGAAGACTTGCACAATGTGGTATCAGGGCTCTACGTTAATAGAGACTCCTTCATGTCGGGGTCTTCCCAAATGTCACCAGCTTCTATGTCAGGGTCTTCGCAGGAGTTTCTGGATTTCTCTTCGCAGTTTGGTAGCTCTTCTTCCTCTAGCTCATGGCCTCATGGAGACAAGAGGGATAAAGACAACAGCCAGCAGCCGTGAGACTGGCGTCTTAATTATGCGTTTGAGTTGGTGCAAGTGGTGGGAGAGAGAGATGCAAAGATAGAGAATGATGGGACCATAGGTAAGTGAGGATTTATCTTTGTAGCTCTTTTGATTGGTTTGATCTTGCGTTTTTTTTTTTTTTTGGAGTGCTAATATATATAGTAGCTAGAATGCAAGTGCAATGCAAAAAGAGAGGGAGGGAAAAGCGAGAGAGAGAGAGAGATGATAGTGTGAGGAGACTTGTTGTTTGATAATTTGGTCCTTTATCAGCGTTTTGCCCAGGGCTTTTTCTTTGGTTTGTTCCTTATCCTTTCGATGATTCTTTGCTATCCTTAAAGTAGCAAGAATCCATCTTTACAGCAACATGAATAGAGTTCCTACACCATGCATGATTGGCTTCACAATTAATTACTTAATTTCTCTCCAGCTCTTGTTGAAGAAAACCTTTGACAAACTACTGCACTCCCATGTCTGTGTATGAACAAGAAAAGCATAAAAGTCCAAGAGAGATTAATAGAGAGGGCAAGAGGAGAAGAGATTTTGGTGGTCGATACGTTGGTCTCTTTCTGTGTCATTTGGTCAAGGCTCTTTAAATGGTTTTCAGTACTCTTTAAGACATCCTCTAATATATGCCCGATCACCAGTAGTTTTCTGTCACCTGTTATAATTAGCTTGGTACTAGAACACTATAATATGATATATATATATATATATATAGAAACTTTCTTTTAAATTAGCAATAAGGAGGAGGGGAGAGATCAGTTTCAACACGTTTTCTTGCTGACCTGATCCAGAATGGTTTATCTTTTCTTTTCTTTTGTACCATGTCCAAGCCGTTTTATTGGACCTTCACAAATTAACCTGAGTACATACTCCTCATTAGAGAGAGAGAGAGAGAGCAAAAAGGTAAGTATTAATCTGGTGCATTGAATTTGAAACTAATAATCTTCGTTTCTTAACTTGTGACACTTAAAAAACAAAGTGCAATGAAGCCGGTAGCAAATAATTAATTAATACTGCCTGCAGCCTTCATGACAATTTGAGAGAGAATGCAATGCATATAGGATCAGAGGGAGATGGTCAAATGTTCGATAAAATATATATATATATATATATATATAAGAAGAGGAGCATATTTTCAGGTGCTGTACCATGCATGAGTGATATAGAAAATGACCATAGCCTGCCTAACATATCCAAAGGAGAAGATGGCGAAGAGGTTGAGGAAAGAAGAAGGAAAAAAAGAATATCCAGGATCTGGTCTTCGTTCAACCACCCATTGGTTTGCTAAGTCATGGAAGTCGGCAGCCGATTTTAGGTTTTCTGGCAGCTACTTCTCAGTGACAGCTTTTACTTTAGCTTTAGCCTTCAACTTTTCGGCCGGTCTCGAAGCCCCCCACCAAACCAAAAGGACTGCCCGGTTATGGCGACACGTGGCGATTCACTCTCTCCATCTCTCTCTTTGTTTTGTTTTGTTCTTCACGTCTCCTAACCCTCCTGAAAAATACCAAACATAGATATTTGGCCACGTGCATGTCGGCAATCTGCCGCAGAGGAGTGGCTCCGAGCGCACCACCACCCCACGTCGAGGAGGGCCACCCTATGATAGCGTGAACCTCAACAGCACCAGCAGCACGTACTGCACGCTAGCTGGGCCTCACACGTTTGTGTCCTGAACCACGTGTGCTTTCTATAGTTTGCACGTACGCAGGGTGCTTGCCACGTAATGCCATGCACCATGCCAGCATATTTTGGATATCTCTTGGGTTGGATATCTTTTGGGTTGGCCTTTGCTGCATGCCTACCTCTTTGTTCTTCTCTTATGTAATGCTACCTAACATTTTAGCTAGCTTCTATTGATCATTCCATTGACAATCAGTTCATATTATTTATTATTATTATTAATCTTTTTTATTATAATAATTAATGCATATTTATTTGTATTATGTACAACAAAAAAAATAATTATATGCGATATGAAGATATATAATTATTTACAGATATATATATGCACATATAATTATAGAATTGAAAATTAAACAAAATTGATATCATGGATCATATATTATGTGGCTGGTTAATAGAAACTAAATGTTAAAGTTTGATCCATCGAAGATTATATATCAATTTAACTTAAATAATATTACTTGTTCAAACAAGCGATTGATAAGGTTTAAATAACAGCTAGTGCTATCAGGTTCCACATATCATTATGAAGTGAAATGACTCTCATGTGCGGCATGTGTCTTCTAAATCATAGCTTGATCGATGACTACTAGTCACTTCTAAGTACCAAGCATTGATAGATGGTGACGATTTAGATGAGGTCAGGATATATAGTATGATATGTGGCTTCTTGTTAACCTCGATCAATTAAAATCTAATTAATTAGCACCATCAAATATTAACATATTATCTTTCATTTCAAGGACAAGATCGATGTAGCAATTGATGCACATGCATGATATATACATCTAAATCACAACAACCTATCGATCAAATAAAGTAATGGTTGTCCGAACTATTTATTGGCCATGCATGTTCCAAATGTTGCTATATATGAAGACATGCAATATATTTAGACTGACAATTAAGAGTATATTATCTATAAAAAATGAGAATTTTCATTTTAAATAGTCACTCATCAAGGTAGGTTCATCAAGCATCAATAATCGTGCCAGTGAGAATGAATGGAATGATGGTTCACATGAGGAAGTTGTAGTGGCTCGCACAAAATCTAGAGTAGTTGACCTGCTTTATAATTAGAATTGTTACGCCGTAGACTTTCTTATTGGTAGGTTGGCATGACTGATACTAATTAATTCATTGATTCTACCAGCTTGTAGCTAGAATGAGGTTAATGGGGATGGGGTAAATGTGAGTTCAAACTTCAAACTCAACATTCGGCAGGCAGGGCCAGGATTGGTCAATTGTAGCCATCGCATAAAGATGGAAGGTTCCTGTCAGGATTAGCGAGATGCAAGGAATTAAGGAATAAGGGTCAGCCTTCCATGAGTATTGGTGGACCCAAATGACCATGACCTTGCACCGATTTCTTGGACTCTGGTGTTCCAGTCTATGGGTCGACCTTCCCTAAGATTAGGATTACCAGCTTCTTACGGAAGAGTGCTATATTGGACCACTGCTTCCACTGATCAAGATGAAGTAGTGCATGCTTTCTTTCCAACAGTTACTGTCATCAGTTTTCTGAGGGTTAATTATGATGTTATCACATTCCCAATCTAATGTGGCAAAAGATGCCTAACCTTAGTGCACTTTTTAAGTACGCATGCAATATTTCGGATGAAAGTGCTCTTCTTTTACCTTACATGTCCCTCTTGTTCATTTGGTACGTTTCATGTAGGATAGAGATGGCCACTGCTCAATATGAGAAGCAAACCTAAAGCACCAATAATTGTAGATGATATATATGCATCCACCTTTCTTTATTTTATTTTTCTTTATAATATGCAAGCGTTGTTGAATCATAATATGCATCAATTAATATTTTAGCTAGGTTCTATATATGGATAGAGTAGTTGTGATTTTAATTTCTATAAAGAAGAATATATATATTGTTCTCTCCTGTCCTATCTTGATTAATGATGAGTAAAACGTTTTAATACATCCTATCTTGAATTTTTTTATTTGTTTACTTTTATTTTTCTCATAAGAAAAGAATGAAATGATCTAAACTTAAAAAAAGTTTAATATACTAATATCACGACATTGTAAAAATGTTAACTTGTTGCCTCATGAATTTCTCTATGATCAGGAGACAAATTAGCAGTCAACAAGTTTATGTAAATGATAAAATAACAATTTTAATTCTAATAAGGATTAGGCCGACTGCAGGACAAAGGCTAAACCGCATCAGAATAGCCAGCAACTGTAGTGATTATTATGATGGGAAAGCAACAATACTAAGGTAGTGTTTGATAGAAAAAATATTATTCATGGATAAGTGTACGGGATAGAGTTTGTCCCCTAGCTATCCCTAAGGATATCCCTTGGCTATCCCATTGATCATATCAAATGCAAAAAGGTAAATCCATAGGATAACTTTTTTTTACTCTTATTTGGAGGGATAACCAGCTATTCCTGTATTTTCTAAGAAATAAATTGAGGGGATATTCCATAGTTAACCATGGTTAACCATGGATTATCCCTTTGGTTAACTTTATTCCCAGCTATCCCTTAGGTAGTGTTTGATAGGAAAAATATTATCTATGGATAAGTGTACGGGATAGAGTTTATCCTCTGGCTATCCCATTTATCATATCAAATGAAAAAAAGGTAAATTCATATAATAACCTTTTTTTACTCTTATTTGGAGGGATAACTAGCTATTTCTGTATTTTTTAGGAAATAAATTGAGGGGATATCCCATGGTTAACCATGGTTAACTATGGATTATCCCTTTGGTCAACTTTATTCCCAGCTATCCCTTATAGTTATAGCTTTTGGGAATAAGAGGGAATATCCCGGGATATCTCCTCTTATCCCCTCTTATCCCCTATTTCAAACAATACCTAAGGTAGTGTTTGAAATAGGGGATAAGAGGGGATATCCCCTGGATATCCCCTCTTATTCCCAAAAGCCATAACTATAAGGGATAGCAGAGAATAAAGTTAACCAAAGGGATAATCCATGGTTAACCATGGTTAACCATGGGATATCCCCTCAATTTATTCCCTAGAGAATGCAGGAATAGCTGGTTATCCCTCCAAATAAGAGTAAAAAAAGGTTATCCTATGGATTTATCTTTTTGCATTTGATATGATCAATGGGATAGCCAAGGGATATCCCTAGGGATAGCCAGAGGATAAACTCTATCCCGTACACTTATCCATGGATAACATTTTTCCTATCAAACACTACCTAAAGGTTGGAATCAAACTACCAATGGAAGAATGAATCTATTATATCACCTTGACCAGTCTAGATGCAAATGAGATTTGCGTAGCCAAGAAATGTTCCTTCCAAGCATTTGTAAAAATATGTTTTTTTTAACAAAGTCCTTTCATCATCACCAGTTCCAATGACAGACGACATTAACAGTAATCATCCAACAAATCATGGTTCGAATCCAAAATTCAGCCCAGCAGCTAGCCAACTATACATTGATCATCAATGCTTGTGATTTCATAAGGAGGCAAATTGAGGTCATGGATGAGATTATAACATTTAAATCTTTGTTAAGGAATCATGCAATACTTGATTCGTCACACTAATATTTTTGTAATTTTAATTTTTTTTTCTTACATAATATTCAAATGTATACTTATATTATATGCAAAAAAAACTATATATAATATAAAAATAGTTTTATCGTATAATTGGATATAGTAAAAAATTAAAATTAAAGATAGTGTTTGGATGGAATAGGGCCTTATTCCATGCTAGTCCCCTAAACATGCATAAAAAAGGTGGTGGACCCTCTAAGAATTGATATTTTGGTCAAACATCATTATTCTAGAATTCATATTCCATGCTCCTCCATTGAATAGCCCTATTCCCATTTACCATATTCCAAGGGTAGTGTTGAGAAAAAAAAATTGACTATTATCCCCTCTATCGAAAAAATTCATGATATTAAATATAAAGAAGAAAAAGATGTAGCATTGGCTAACCGTTACTAATATATGTACATAACAATATCCATCGCAAAATGGTAATGGTATAATCCATTTTTCTCTTACTAATCGTTACTAATATATGTACATAACATGCAAACTTTTAATAGATCATAATAATAAATTAATTAATTAAAATAATTTATTTAAGTAATTATATTAATAAATAAATTGATAATTTATTTTTTTATCATTTGATCAGAAGTATTTTAAAATTTCTAAAAGAAATCTTCATCTACTCCTAATGAGATATAAGCTTATTTCCATGCCATTCAAATACCATTTAAAATAATACTGCATTAATTGCATTAGAATAAGATGAAATACTATATTTTAAATTAAATAGAAATATGAAATAATAAAAAAATAAATTATTTTTAAAATTTTATATTTCTATTTTTATAATAATTTTTTGATATTCAAACGCTATCAAAAAGAATTGATACAGTCAGTTGAATGTTACAGTTGATCAATAAAAATTATGGTTTGAGCTTTAATTTATAATAATAATAATAAGATATAAGATATGAGAAAAAAATAAAAGAAAGTGAGAAAGTAGGGTAGCCGACAAAAGAGAGGGCGGAAGCTTCCGGGAAAGGAAGCGGCTCGCGGTTGGCGCGAAGTTGGCGCGCGGAGCTCCACATGGGAACATGCTGCTCCGGCGGTACGACGATGGGCTGTGGGGCCCCCGCCGGTCAGCTTACGTGGGCGGTGTGGGAGCATAATGAGGGAGCGCGGCGCCGTGGGACCCACGCAAAGATAGAATTTTTTTTTAAAAAAAAATTAAAGAAGAGGACAGATGACACGCATCCCGAGGAGTTGGTTGTTTGGTGGACCTTTTTATTTATTTTTATTTATTTATTTTAGCGTGCGTTCTTAATCTTATTATTATTTTTGTTTGCATGGGAAATGATGCCGCTGCTCTTTCGGCCGTCCGACGTCAACCTTGGCGGCCCAAACTCAGATTGCTTTACGGACGCCAAAAAAAAAAAAAAAGCCAAAAAAGAAGGCGGTGGCGTTGCGGTGGATAGGTTGAACTCCATCCCCGTACGACCGCTTCCCGTCTCGATTTATTTTTCAATTTCTTTCATCCCTTATGTTATCATATATACATGGATCCTTAACTTTTTTTTTTTTTTTTTTTTTTTTAGATACAGACGATCACATCATTTTAAAATGAATCCAACTTAAAATATTAAAATACATAATTTATTATAAAATAACAGAATATGAATCATCATCCCGTCTGATCCAATAGATAACCGTAAGAGAATCTCCCTCAATAACCATCCAGCAAGAGCGCAAGGTATGGACCGCGTAAGTGATGCCAGCCCATGCAGCTTGCAATTCAGCCATAGGAACCGAGATGTCAAGGGAACCATGATCACCAGCCGCGAGCAACTGGCCCTCCGGTCCCCTGATAATAAACCCAGATCCAGCAGTACGACCCGAAACAGAACCATCAAAATTCACTTTGATATAACCCAGGGGTGGGGGCTCCCAAGAAATAAAGACCGTAGAATGGTGCACTGCCAAAGCAGCAGAGGAATCCCAAAGGTCGAGTCTATCAGAGTGAATGCCTGAGTCGATGCGGAGATACTCCGTGGCAAGGGAGCCAGCAGTGCGGATGATAGTTTGAGGCGAAGCCATCTTCTCATCAAAAATAAATTGGTTCCTGGTTATCCAGATATGATAAGCCAGATAAGCTGAGAAAACACCATGAGAACGGGTGCTGATGACGCTCGATCACCCCTTCTGGACGTCGGGAATGGAGGCTCTTCTTCTTCACTCGGTTGCCTGCAATGAAGTCCCAAGATCGGAGAGGGTTCTCCGGTGGGACCCTCCGACGCCCAAGTTAGTGACAGAGGTCACAGTAGAGAAGGAGCCCGAGAGAGCTCTTGAGGAGGGAGAGGTCTCAGAAGGATCAGGTAGTTTCTTTGAGAGTTAGGGCATCGAGTGCGTCAAAATGTGTGTTACCTGGTTCTCGACGTAATTTACCCTTTTATAGGGTTAACGCTGGCACCATCACGTGGGTTTTCGTGAAGTCAGAAGGTCTGCTGAGCCATTGCATGAATCTGGGCTGGTTGGTGGGTTACGTCCCATCAGCAGCTGGGCTGTTGGGCGGCGCACGTCGCGCGTCTGACATTGTCGGGTGGCGCGCGTCAGAGAGGTGGTTTTTGAACCGCTGGGGCTGATCTGGCGGGAACCGGGGGGTCCCGTCTTGTCAGGGCCGAGCTGGGTCGACCTGAGATGGCCGAGGCCCATCCAGCCGGCAAGGCAGTGCCAGGGCGGGGCCGAATCGGCGGACTTGGAGACGACGGGGCCGAGTCGGGCCGATCGGGAATGGCCTTGGCCGACTCGGCGGAACAGGGGACGCCGGGGCCGAGTCGGGCCGGCCGGGGACGGCCTTGGCCGACTCGGCGGGATTGGAGACGATGGGGCCGAGTCGGGCTGGCCGAGGACGGCCTTGGCCGACTCGGCGGGACTGGAGACGTCGGGGCCGAGGCGGGCCGATCGGGGACAGCCTTGGCCGACTCGGCGGCGCTAGAGACGCCGGGGCCGAGTCGGCCGGCGGGGACGGCCTTGGCCGACTCGGCGGGACTGGAGATGCCGGGGCCGGCTAGGAACGTGCCGGGGCCGCCTTGCTTGGAGACGCCGGGGCCGGCTAGGAATGTGCCGGGGCCGGCTTGCTTGGAGACGCCGGGGCCGGCTAGGAATGTGCCGGACCGGCTAGCTTGGAGACGCCGGGGCCGAGTCGGGTCGGCCGGGGACGGCCTTGGCCGACTCGGCGGGACTGGAGATGCCGGGGCCGGCTAGGAATGTGCCGGGGCCGCCTGGCTTGGACACGCCATGGCCGGCTGGGAATGTACCGGGGCCGCCTTGCTTGGAG
Source organism: Calamus simplicifolius (assembly GCA_900491605.1). NCBI lineage: Eukaryota > Viridiplantae > Streptophyta > Magnoliopsida > Arecales > Arecaceae > Calamus > Calamus simplicifolius. The sequence goes on along the minus strand of UESW01000244.1, from coordinate 44,141 downwards.
ACGCCGAGGCCGGCTAGGAATGTGCCGGGGCCGGCTTGCTTGGAGACGCCGGGGCCGGCTAAAAATGTGCCGGGGCTGCCTTGCTTGGAAACATTGGGGCCGGCTAGGAATGTGCCGGGGCCGGCTTGCTTGGAGATGCCGGGGCCGAGTCGGGCCGGCCGAGGATGGCCTTGGCCGACTCGGCGGGACTGGTGACGACGGGGCCGGCTAGGAATGTGTCGGGGCCGCCTGGCTTGGACACGCCGTGGCTGGCTGGGAATGTGCCGGGGCCGCCTTGCTTGGAGACGCCGGGGCTGGCTAGGAATGTGCCGGGGCCGGCTAGCTTGGAGACGCTGGAGCCAAGTCGGGCCGGCCGGGGACGGCCTTGGCCGACTTGGCGGGACTGGAGACATCGGGGCCGGCTAGGAATGTGCCGGGGCCGCCTGGCTTGGACACGCCGTGGCCAACTGGGAATGTGCCGGGGCCGCCTTGCTTGGAGACGCCAGTCTTGGCAGGTGTCGGCCTTTGATGCGCCGGCCTTGGAGGCCGACGCTGGAGACGATGCTGGCGGCTGGCGCTGGAGTCTATCGGCCTTTAGCTAGCGCGGGAGGCTGGCGTTGGAGGCCGACGCTGGCGGCCGACGATGGAGTCTGTCGGCCTTTGGCTATCGCTAGAGGCCGACGCTGGAGGCCGATACTGGAGACCGACGAGGAGGCCGACGCTGGAGGCCGACGCTGGCGGCCAGCGCTGGTGGCTGGCGCTAGAGTCTATCGGCCTTTGGCCAGCGCGGGAGGCTGGCGCTGGAGGCCGACGCTGGCGGCCGGCGATGGTGGTTGGCGCTGGAGGCCGACACTGGCGGCCGACGTTAGCAGCCGACGCTGGCGGCCAGCGATGGCGGCTGGCGCTGGAGGCCGACGCTGGCGGCCAACGTTGGCGGCCGACGCTGGCGGCCAGTGTTGGAGTCTATCGGCCTTTGGGGCCATCCAAAAAATTTTATTTTTCATGGGGTCAACTGGCCCCATCAAATGCCCCCCCCACACTCCTTGAGCTTGCGTGCCCCGCATCGGCTAAGCGAAAGGAGTGTAGAACTTTTACCTTGGCACCTTACGCTGCCTTGGATGGACGTCTGCGTGCTTTCTTTGGATAGCTGAGGGCGGCCAGTAATCCTTTCCCAACGCGGGATCCAGGAGTGAACTCCGGAGGGTGACCTGAGAGCTGGGCATCGTCAGGTTCCTTTTGAACCGCCTCGGGGGTGTGGAACCGCTGCGAGGGGCGACTCAGCTGGGTACGGAGCCTTTAGGGACTTAACCAATTCGGGGGCACCGTCGTGCTGGGGCCGAGTAGTGTCGCATGGACCGCGATGCCAGTGAGCTCCTTTCGAACCAACCTAGGGGTTTGTGTTCTGCCTAAGTAGTGACTCAGTCGGGTACGAAGCCTTTAGGGACTTAACCAACTCGGGGGCACCGCCGTGCCGGGGCCGAGTGGTGTCCCGTGGGCTGCAATGCCAGTGAGCTCCTTTTAAACCAGCCTGGGGGTTTGTGTTCCGCTCAAGTAGCGACTCAGCCGGGTACGGAGCCTTTAGGGACTTAACCGACTCGAGGGCACCGCCGTGCCGGGTTGAATGGTGTCCCGTGGGCCGCGATGCCAGTGAGCTCCTTTTGAACCAGCCTGGGGGTTTGTGTTCTGCCCAAGTGGCGACTCAGCCAGGTACAGAGCCTTTAGGGACTTAACCGACTCGGGGGCACCACCGTGCCGGGGCCGAGTGGTGTCCCATGGGCCGCGATGCCAGTGAGCTCCTTTTGAATCAGCCTGGGGTTTGTGTTCCGCCCAAGTGGCGACTCAGCCGGGTACGGAGCCTTTAGGGATTTAACCGACTCGGGGGCACCACCGTGCTGGGGCCAAGTAGTGTCCCGTGGGCCGCAATGCCAATGAGCTCCTTTTGAGAGACTTGCGCAAGGGAGGATAGACTGTCGCCAGAAAGGACCTTTTTCTTTATTACTTATGCCTCTGGGAGTACATCATTGATAATATCGGCAGAGGTTGTCCGCATTCCAGGTACGTGGAATGGGCTTCCCGTCGAGCTCTTCTAGTTTGTATGCCCTCCGGTGGAACGCCTCGGCGACACGGTAGGGACCTTCCCAGTTGGGGGATAGCTTGCCCCCCTCGGTAGGCTTTGATACCTCGGCCTTTCGTAGAACCAAGTCTCCGCAGCAAAAAACCTTGGGATGAACCCGGGCGTTGTAGTACTTAGCCGCTCGCTGACGAAATGTCACCATGCGCAGTCTCGCTCTGTCATGCGCCTCGTCGATGAAGTCTAGGTTGGCCCGAATCAGCGCGGGGTTGCCTTCCTCACTGAAGGACTCCACACGTGGGCTGGGCAATCTGATCTCGACGAGGATGACGGCCTTGGATCCGAAGGAGAGGCTGAAAGGAGTTTCGCTCGTCGGGGCTCTGGGCATTGTGTGGTAAGCCCATATCACACTGGGGAGCTCTTCTACCCAACATCCTTTGGAGCCGTCTAGGCGAGTTCTGAGCCCTCTGAGGATGGTGCGGTTCATGACCTCAGCCTCCCCGTTGGTCTGGGGGTGGTCGACGGAGGTGAATCGGTGGCGAATGCCTAGCTCCTCGTAGAAGGTTTTGAATGCCTTGTTGTTGAACTGGCGACCGTTGTCCGTGACGAGGGTGTGAGGCAAGCAAAAGCGGCATATGATCGACTTCCAGAAGAAAGCCTTAACTTTGCTCTCGGTGATTTTGGCCAACGCCTCGACCTCGACCCACTTGGTGAAGTAGTCGATGGCGACCAGCAAGAATCTCCGCTGTCCTGAAGCTGGGGGGAACGGTCCAAGGATGTCCATTCCTTACTGGGCGAAGGGCCACGGAGCCAAGAGTGGGCTCAGCGGTGCAGGCGGCTGATGCTGGATGTGCGCATGGCACTGGCAGCCGTCACACCTTTGAACTAGCTTGGCTGCGTCCTCCTTCATAGTGAGCCAGAAGTACCCCTGATGGAGAGCCTTCTGGGCCAAGGATCTGCTCCCCAGATGATTCCCGTAAATGCTCTCGTGGATTTCTCTGAGGATGTAGTCGGCGTCGACGGGGCCTACACACTTAAGCAACGGGTAGGAGAATGACCTTATGTATAGGCGCCCGTCGAGGAGGATGAACTTGGAGGCCCTCCACTTAAGCAATCTGGCTTCGTTGCGGTCGTCAGGGAGGGTGCCGTCAGTGAGATTGCGGACATAGGTGTCCGTCCATGTAGGTTCCGGGGTGAGCGGGAGGACTTCCTCCCCGCCCTCTATACTGGGCCTTTCTAGATATTCGATGTAGGAGTCCCTTGTCAAGCCGTCGGCGGAGGTAGCCAGTCGAGAGAGGACGTCGGCCTTTGCGTTTTCGCTTCGGGGATGTAACTGATGCTGAAGTAGAGCAGTGAGGAGGTCAAGAGTTGAACCCTTTTCATATATTGCGCCATAACGGGGTCGCGCACCTCATACTCTCCGTTGATTTGCCCGGAGATGAGTTACGAGTCCGTGTAGGCTCTGAGGTGCTTTGCTCCAACCTCCTGGGCTAATCTTAACCTGGCCAGCAGGGCTTCATACTCCGCCTGATTATTGGTGGCTTCAAAAAGAAATCTCAGGGTGCACTCGGTTCTTTCTCCTCCCGGCCCAGCAAGAATGAGGCCGGCGCCACTCCCTTGAGAATTCGATGCGCCGTCCGCGTGGAGGATCCAGGTGTCTCCATCACCTCTCGGCTTGGGCCTGGGCTGCTCCCCAGGGACCTCTTTGAGATCTTCTTCCGCCCAGGTGCACTCGACCAGGAAGTCGTCCAGGACCTGAGACTTCAAGGCTGGTCATGCTTGGAAAGAGATGTCGAATTCCCCCAGCTTGATAGCCCATTTGGCGAGTCAACCCGAAGTATTCGGACGGGCCAGGATGGCTCGAGAGGTTGGTCCGTGAGCACCACAATAGGATGGGCTTGAAAATATGGGTGAAGACGCCGGGCAGAAACTATCAAAGCGAAAATAACTTTCTCCGTTTTGGAATACCTGACCTCGGCGTCGTGCAGGACCTTGCTCACGTAGCAGACTGGCCTCTGGGTTCCGTCAGCGTCAAGGCGTACCAGGACTGAGCTGACGGCTTCTGAGGAGGCGGCTAAGTAAAGGAAAAGACTCTCCCCGTCTCCCGGCTTGGAGAGGAGCGGTGGGGAGGACAGGAACGCCTTTAAGCCGTCGAAAGCTTCCTGGCAGTCGTCCGTCCATGCGAAACCGTTTACCTTCCGCAGGGCCTTGAAGAAAGGTAAGCACCTCTCTGCCGATCTAGAGAGGAAATGACTCAGCGCCGCTATCCTTCCTGTTAGCCGTTGCACTTCCTTCTTGTTGGACGACGGCCTCATGTCAAGTATGGCGCTGATCTTCTCTGGGTTCGCCTCGATTCCGCGCTGGGTCACCATAAAGCCCAGAAATTTACCTGTAGTGACCCCAAAAGTACACTTCTTAGGGTTTAGCTTGACTTAGAAATGACAGAGGTTGTTAAAAGTTTCTTCCAGGTCAGAGATGTGGTCGGCGGCACGAGTGCTCTTCGTCAGCATGTCATCCACATAGACTTCCATGTTCCGGCCGACCTGGTCCTGGAACACCTTGTTCATCAGCCGTTGATAGGTCGCTCCCGCATTCTTGAGGCCGAAAGGCATCACCTTGTAACAGTAAATGCCTTTCTCTGTCACGAAGGAGGTGTGCTCCTCGTCGCTGGGGTCCATCCTTATCTGATTATATCCGGAGAAGGCATCCATGAAGTTGAGAAGCTCGTGACCAGAGGTGGAATCGACCAGCTGGTCAATTCTCGGCAAGGGGAAGCTGTCTTTTGGGCACGCCTTGTTGAGGTCGGTGAAGTCTATACATATTCTCTAGCTCCCGTTTGCCTTGCGCACCATGACTACGTTGGCCAGCCAGCTTGGGTAGTGCACCTCCCGGATGTGGCCGGCGCTGATCAGCTTGTTGACTTCTTCATCAATTGCCCTTTGTCAGTTGGAGGCAAAGCTCCTCTTCTTTTGACGGATTGGACGGTGGCGCGGGTCGATGTTGAGCTTGTGGGTGATGACCTCCGGAGGGATGCCGGGCATGTCAGACGCTGACCAGGCGAAGACGTCCGAGTTAGCCCGCAGGAAAGCTAAGAGGCGCTCCCGGTCTTCCAGGGAGAGGAGTTCGCCCACACGGACGGTCCTTGCTGGGTCATCATTGAGGGGGAAAGTCAGGAGGTGCTCGGCGGGCTCCCCTCCTTTGGCGGAATCTCTAGGGTCAGACGCCTCCAGGGCCGGGTCGGCCTTCAGAGGGCTCGACGCCGTATGATAGCAAGGTAAGACCGGGCTTATCTCCCCGTGCATTTTTCTAACTCCCTCGCTGGTGGGAAACTGCACCAGTAGACGTCGGGTGGAGATAACCGCGTCCAATAGATTCAGGCCGGGATGCCCAAGAATGGCATTGTATGTCGAGATGGGTCGGATCGGTGATGTCGAGGAGGTCCGCTCGGCTCAGGGCGAGCGGATTTGTGGCTGGAGCTCTTCGAAGACTCCCGGCGAGTGAGGTCGGCTTCATCCGCCCGGATGTACTTCTGGGCCCGGAGGAGGAGGTCGGAGTAAGAGCTCGGGGGCTTTTTGTTCAGGGAGAAGGTGAAGCGGGACGGAAGGAGTCCCCGCTTCAGCGCAGGATGGCCACCGCATCATCGAGATGGTAGACCTCAAGGGCGGCGGTTTTGAATCGGGACACAAAGTCCCGCAGGGACTCTCCTTCCTTCTGGCGAACGAAGAAGAGGCTGTCCGCCACCCTTGGGATCCGACGGCAGGCATCAAAGTGGACCAGGAATGCCCTCTCCAGCTCCCGGAAGGAGTCTATGCTGTGGGGGGACATGCGTGAATGCCACGCACGGGCGGCCTTCCGTAGGGTTGCAGGGAAGGCCTTGCAGAGAAGGGCGTCTGAGGCGTTCTGGACTTGCATCATGGCCTTGTAGCTCTCGAGGTGGTCGAGAGGGTCGGTTGTACCATCGTACGAGTCCACTTGGGGGAAGCGGAACCTGGAGGGAACCGGTTCCTCCAGTATGCGGCGGGTGTAAGGAGGATGAGTGTCAAACTCTTCCTCCGGCTGGTGGTTTATCTTCCTAGCGAGCTCGTTGAGGCGCCGGTTGTACTCATCCAGGCGTTCCTCTGCCTGGCGGTTGATCGTCGAAGCCCTCCGAGATGGCTCGGAGGAAGAAGAAGAAGAGGAAGCAGAAGATGGAGACGGAAGTCGGGACTTCCGCCTGTGTTCCTCGTGATGATGTGGCTTGGGAGGAAGCTCGCTGGGGCCATGGCCAGGGGACCATGGCCGCTTGGAGGGCTCGCGGCGGGGCTTCCTGAGGGAAGCTTGACGTCGGCCGGTCCCCCGACGGGGGGAGCCTCCCCTTGCCGACTGCTGGCTGGCAGGGGAAGCAGTCTGGTGCTGGGTGGCCACGGACTGTTGCTGCTGGAGTCCGTGGACCATGGCAGTGAGATTCTGAACTTGCTGGGAGAGGGTTGCCAGCCGCTCTGCCGTTTGGAGGGCAGCGTTCGGCGGCGGGCCGACAACCGGAGGGTTGGTAGCATGAGGATTGGCCTCCTGCTGTCCAGCTGACGGGATGAGCCCCGCCGGACAGCTGAAAGAGGCATCCTGAGCTCGCGTCACCTCCATGGCTTCTGGGAGAAGAGAGGGGACAAAGGATGTAGCTCCGGGAGATCATTCGCTACTTTTTCTTACCCCCCTACCTGGCGTGCCAATCTGATGACGTTCGATCACCCCTCCTGGACGTCGGGAACGGAGGCTCTTCTTCTTCACCGGGTTGCCTGCAACGAAGTCCCAAGACCGGAGAGGATTCTCCGATGGGACCCTCCGACGCCCAAGTTAGTGACAGAGGTCATAGTAGAGAAGGAGCCCGAGAGAGCTCTTGAGGAGGGAGAGGTCTCAGAAGGATCAGGTAGTTCCTTTGAGAGTTAGGGCATCGAGTGCGTCAAAATGTGTGTTACCTGGTTCTCGACGTAATTTACCCTTTTATAGGGTTGACGCTAGCACCATCACGTGGGTTTTCGTGAAGTCAGAAGGTCTGCTGAGCCGTTGTGTGAATCTGGACTGGTTGGTGGGTTACGTCCCATCACCAGCTGGGCTGTTGGGCAGCGCACATCGCGCGTCTGACGTTATCGGGTGGCACGCGTCAGAGAGGTGGTTTTTTGAACTGCTGGGGCTGATCTGGTAGAAACCAGGGGGTCCCGTCTTGTTAGGGCCGAGCTGGGTCGACCTGAGATGGCCGGGGCCCATCCAGCCGGTAAGGCAGTGCCGGGGCGGGGCCGAATCAGCGGACTTGGAGACAACGGGGCCGAGTCAGGCCGATCGGGGATGGCCTTGGCCGACTCAGCGGAACAGGGGACGCCGGGGCCAAGTCGGGCCAGCCGGGGATGGCCTTGGCCGACTCGGTGGGATTGGAGACGATGGGGCCGAGTCGGGCTAGCCGAGGATGGCCTTGGCCGACTCGGCGGAACTGGTGACGCTGGGGCCGAGTCGGGCCGGCCGGGGACGGCCTTGGCCGACTCGACGGCGCTGGAGACGCCGGGGCCGAGTCGGGCCGGCCGGGGATGGCCTTGGCCGACTCGGCGGGATTGGAGACGCCGGGGCCAGCTAGGAACGTGCCGGGGCCGCCTGGCTTGGACACGCCATGGCCGGCTGGGAATGTGCCGGGGCCGCCTTGCTTGGAGACGCCGGGGCCGGCTAGGAATGTGACGGGGCCGGCTTGCTTGGAGACGCCGGGGCCGGCTAGGAATGTGCCAGGGCCAGCTAGCTTGGAGACGCCGGGGCCGAGTCGGGCCGGCCGGGGACGGCCTTGGCCGACTCGGCGGGACTGGAGACGCCGGGGCCGGCTAGGAATGTGCCGGGGCCGCCTGGCTTGGACACGCCGTGGCCGGCTGGGAATGTACCGGGGCCGCCTTGCTTGGAGACGCCGGGGCCGGCTAGGAATGTGCCGGGGCCGGCTTGCTTGGAGACGCCGGGGCCGGCTAAAAATGTGCCGGGGCCGCCTTTCTTGGAGACACCGGGGCCGGCTAGGAATGTGCCGGGGCCGACTTGCTTGGAGATGCCGGGACCGAGTCGGGCCAGCCGGGGACGGCCTTGGCCGACTCGGCGGGACTGGAGACGCCGGGGCCGGCTAGGAATGTGCCGGGGCCGCCTGGCTTGGACACGCCGTGGCCGGCTGGGAATGTGCCGGGGCCGCCTTGCTTGGAGACGCCGGGGCTGGCTAGGAATGTGCCGGGACCGGCTAGCTTGGAGACACCGGGGCCGAGTCGGGCCGGCCGGGGACGGCCTTGGCCGACTTGGTAGGACTGGAGACGCCGGGGCCGGCTAGGAATGTGCCGAGGCCGCCTGGCTTGGACACGCCGTGGCCAGCTGGGAATGTGCCGGGGCCACCTTGTTTGGAGACGCCGGGGCCGGCTAGGAATGTGCCGGGGCCGGCTTGCTTGGAGACGCCGGGGTCAGCTAGGAATGTGCCGGGGCCGCCTTGGTTGGAGACGCCGGGGCCGGCTAGGAATGTGCCGGGGCCGGCTTGCTTGAAAATGCCGGGGTCAAGTCGGGCCGGTCGGGGACGGCCTTGGCCGACTCGGCGGACTGGAGACACCGGGGCCGGTTAGGAATGTGCCGGGGCCGCCTGGCTTGGACACGCCGTGGCCGGCTAGGAATTTGCCGGGGAAGCCTTGCTTGGAGACGCCGAGGCCGGCTAGGAATGTGCCGGGGCCGGCTAGCTTGGAGACGCCAGGGCCGAATCGGGCCGGTCGGGGATGGCCTTGGCCGACTCGACGGGACTGGAGACGCCGGGGCCGGCTAGGAATGTGTCGGGGCCGCCTGGCTTGGACACGCCGTGGCCAGCTAAAAATGTGCCGGGGCCGCCTTGCTTGGAGACGCCGGTCTTGGCAGGTGTCAGCCTTTGATGCACCGGCCTTGGAGGCCGGCGCTGGAGACGATGCTGGCGGCTGGCGCTAGAGTCTATCGGCCTTTGGCCAGCGCGGGAGGCTGGCGCTGGAGGCTGATGCTGGCGGCCGACGATGGATTCTGTTGGCCTTTGGCTAATGCTGGAGGCCGGTGCTGGAGTCTGACGCTGAAGACCAACGAGGAGGCCGACGCTGGAGGCCGACGCTGGCGACCGACGCTGGCGGCTGGCGCTAGAGTCTATCGGCCTTTGGCCAGCGTGGGAGGCTGGCGCTGGAGGCCGATGCTGGAGGCCGACGCTGGAGACCGATGCTGGCGGTCGGTGATGGCGGCTGGCGCTGGCGGCCGACGCTGGCGGCCGACGTTGGCGGCCGACGCTGGAGTCTATCGGCCTTTGGGGCCGTCCAAAAATTTTATTTTTCATGGGGTCAACTGGCCCCATCAGGTGCCATGCTGAACATCCAGCTGGATGGTGCGCAATAAAGACAATCGAGTGGGACCCTCCTCCAGCATCCATGGAGTATAAGAGAGCTGCTTCCAAATTCGGGCTGCCCGAGAACATGTAATAATGGCGTGCTCACCCATCTCATCCTAAGAACCGCATATCGGACAGTGTGGTCTGATGGAGAGACCACGGCCAGCCAGTAGAGAGCAAGTAGGGAGGCGGTCCCACATCATCTTCCACAAGAAGAGCTGAATCTTGGGATGGATGGGCAACCTCCATATCCATGCCACATCATCCAAACCCAGGGGCCGTTGACAAATGCGGTCAACAATGTCTCAAGTAGGGGCACGAGAAAGGCAGGATCGACGCCATAATCGGGTATCAGACCCAGCAGTGGGAACCAGAGGAATGGCAAGCATCCTATGAGCTAGCTCAGGCCCAAAAAGCCGGGACATAGTAGGGACATGCCAAACCGAAGAATCCTGACAAGTCAAAGCAAAGACAGGTACAGAGGGCCCAATATTAGAGCTAAGAAAAGTCGGCCATCGAGATAGAGGAAGATCCGCTATCAAGTGTCCTGAGTGACATCAATCGATCTCCCATCCCCAATCATCCAATGGATATCAGTCATGATAGTAGGAGCAAACTGGAAAATCGCTCTCCATAAGAAGGAACAACGATGAGGAGGGCGTAAGACCGAGTCGGGAGTCCAATCACCGTATCTACCACGCATGACAGTACTCCATAAGCAGTGTGGATCCAACAAAAATCTGGATGCATGCCTAGCCAAAAGAGACTCTCTGCGAACTACCAAAGACTGAATCCCCAGACCACCCTCACGAATAGGCAAGCACACCATATCCCAGGACAGTAGGTGAGTACCATGACCTCCTTGAGACGACGCCCACAGAAAATCGCGGAAACACCGCTCAATCCGGCGAAGACAGATGGTCGGAATTAGGGCATTAGACAATAAGTAAAGGGGAAGAGATGTAAGAATGGATCGAAGTAAAGTAACATGCCCCATCATAAAAAGGCTAGAAACCTACCATCGATCCAATCTATCAGTAATCCGGCGATCCAAGTTACCAAAATCCTGCTGACGGGGACGACATCCCGTAATGGGGATCCCAAGGTAGGAGAGGCGGTCAGAAATCGTCGAAATCCCAAACATCTGGGAGATGGCAGCACGACAATGAAGAGAGGTCGACGAGCTAAAGCATAATACAGATTTCTGCAAATTGATCAGCTGCCCAGAGGCCTGACAATAAGACTAAAGGATAGCTGAGCAGACAGAAGCATTTTGAACAGTTGCAGGGCTGAGCAAAATACAGTCATCTACAAAGAGAAGGTAAGGGAGAAGAGGCCCATTGGGTCCAGGCATATAAGGCTGCAACCGAGAGACCCCAACTGCCTGAGCAAGAGCACGAGATAGATCGTGAGCACAAAGGATAAACAGAAATGGGGAGAGAGGGCACCCCTGGCGTAGACCCATAGCAGACAGAAAAAACCCGGTTGGACTGCCATTAATAAGGAGAGAAAAAGTGGGCCACTGGACACGCCATAATCCAATCAATAAATTGATCAGCAAATCCAAACTCTCGAAGCGTTTGACGAAGAAATATCCAACTGATCCGATCATAGGCTCTCTCCATGTCCAGCTTGACTGCCATAAGTCTCTGTCTAGCAGGTGCACGCTGAAGGTCATACATAAACTCCTGAGCAATAAGGGCGTTATCCGAGATGCTGCGACCACGGATGAAAGCCCCTTGTTCATGAGATATCAAGCGAGGAATGATCCCCTGCATCCGAGAAACCAATAAGCGAGCACAAACCTTATATAGGGTGGTACACAGACTAATAGGCCGATAGTGCTGAGGGAGCAAGGCATCTGAGTGCTTAGGGATAAGGGCAATAAAAGTGCACTGCCAATCCCGAGGTATGGATGTAGAAGAAAAGACAGACTGGACAGCCGAAATAACATCCTGGCCAACAATGTCCCAGTAGTGACGAAAAAAGAAAGGCGGGAAACCATCAGGTCCAGGCGCCTTATCAGGCCCCAGCGCCCAGACAGCAGAGCGAATCTCCTCCACAGTGACCCCCCGAATAAGCAAAGCATTGTCGGCATCAGTAACCCTAGCAAACTGAGCAACATGGATAAGGGGAGAGCCTCCTACAACCCGCTCCGACCACCGAGAGTGAAAAATCGATAGAGCTGCTCCCGAATAGCATCATCATCCTCAAAGATATTTCCCTCCTCATCACTGATGCACCGGATTCGATTAGCAGCACGCCGAGCCAAGGTAGCCTGGTGAAAGAACCTAGTATTATGGTTACCCTACTGAAGCCACTGGATCCGGGAGCGCTGATGCCAGAATATCTCCTGATGACTGAGCAAGGTGTGGTGTAAAGCCAACCTCTGCCTGAGAGTCTGAAGATCAATCTCAGAAAGGCCACTATCCCTATCCTCTTTAGCTTGGAGAAAGGCAATATCATCTTCCACAGTTTTCACCTGCTGCAGAATATCACCCACCTCCGTTATGTGCCACCTCAAAAGCCTGCACTTCACAAGTTCAAGGCGACGAGATAGACGGTAGATGGAGCTCCCTCTGACTGGCATACGCCAAACCTGACGAATCCTCAACCTTTCGACTCTTATGCTCTGTTTGAATAAAGCAAAAAATAAAAAAAAATTAAATATATATATATATATATATATTTGTTTAAATAAGTAAAAAATAGAAAAAAAGTTAATAATTTATCATGATAATAATATTTTTATTATAAATAATTAAAAATACATTAATTTTTTTTAAAGATCAATATCAGAATAAAAAATAAAAAAATAAAAAATATTTTTAAATTTTCTTTTCAAAATCTCTTCAGTTTGAAAGAGAACTTTTACGATAGGCCCACTATTTTCTCTCTTTTTTTTTCTTCTATTTTTTTTTTCCTTTCTACTTTTTTTTCTTTATTCAAATAAGATAAATTTTATTTTCTCTTCTATTTTTTCTTCTATTTTTTTCTCCTTCCTAATTTTCTCTTCATCCAAAAGAGGCGTAATCACGGCTTAATCCCTCGCATTTTTAAAATTTTAGGTCCCTTCTATCTCGTTGCATGGATCAGTAACCACTATCACATCATCAGGGGAATGCATAAATTATCATTTGTCTTAGATAAAAATAATGAAAGCAGCTTAAATAACAGTACAGATGATTCATTGATTATTCTATTATTTTTAATTAATTTTATAAAACTAAAAATTAAAATTGAAGAAATCCGACTGAAAGTTTAAGAGCTAAAAATAAATGTACTATTATTTTTTTCGTAATATTAGTAATATGATGTTGTCTATCATAGCACATCTTCATCAAAATTATTATTCACTTTATAACAATCATAATAATTTTTCTTTGCAATTTAAAAATATTAAAAATTAATATAATGAAAAAAAAAATAAAAAACAATCTGCCGATCGAATCATCAGCCTAATATAAAATTAGTGGTTGGTTTAGTTGGATGGTAGGGACCTCGTTGGTTCACTAATTTTTTTAAAAAAAATTCAGTTAATATACCTTAAAAAATGAAAAGTTGAATTTCAAAATATTATATTGTAAAAAAAGTGTAAATATCGTATGATAACTGAAATTATGTTGCATGACCAAGCAACATGGAAGTCTTTTTTTATGATATATTAGTACAATAAATGGCATTTAAATATTATTAACTTCATGCGGTTTGAACGTTGCTTGTAGGAGTGCAACTCGGGCTCATAAAACTCAAGTTTTTCTCACCCTAATCCTACTCCTATTTATAAAATGTCAACCCTAACCCTAACCCTAACCCTATTTGCAAAATCTCAATCCTAACCCTATTTTAAAAAATCAGGTTCGGATTGAGTTTCGGTTGGAATTCGAGTTGATGGAAAAAAATATATACTTTTTTCAAGTAAATAAATACCAAATTATGGATCCCAGATATGAAAAAATAAAATTCCTTGCCGAACGCATAAGCTGGACTCAGGGTTTTAACATTGTATTAAAAAAAAGTCTTATCTGAAAGAAAGAAAATGAGGAGGTGCCGTAAATAAAGAAGAGGATGAGGTGGAAATTGAAATGAAATATGTGGATGATTTACCTTTATGTTTTTCTTTTTTTTCTCGCATGCAACTGATGGCCTTGCCCTCTTTGCCCTTAAGTTGGTCATCTCGTCTGACCCGATTGACGCCCTCAACGTCCTCAAAAATTTGATGCCGATAAGCTACCTCCATTCGAGTAACCTTCGGGTTTGGGTTGACCGCAATCTGAATCCGAATCAATTACAAATCAAGCCGGGTTAAACCTGAGTTTTTTGGATTCGGATTAAACAAACATGAGTTTAAATACTATTGTAAATTAGGTTCGACGGGCTGAGTTTGGGTTGAACCCATCCAAGTTGCACCCTAGTTTCTTGCATAACTTTGATTTTTCTTTAAACAAAAGCTTAAAAAAAGTACTTGATGATGCTCGATCACCCCTCCTGGACGTCGGGAATGGAGACTCTTCCTCTTCACCGGATTGCCTGCAAAGAAGTCCCAAGACCGAGAGGGTTCTCCGGTGGGACCCTCCGATGCCCAAGTCAGTGACAGAGGTCACCGCAGAGAAGGAGCTCGAGAGAGCTCTTGAGGAGGGAGAGATCTCAGAAGGATCAGATAGTTCCTTTGAGAGTTAGGGCATCGAGTGCGTAAGATGTGCGTACCCAGTTTTGATGTGATTTACCCTTTTATAGGGGTTGGCGCTGACACCATCACGTGGGTTTTCGTGAAGTCAGGAGGTCTGCTGAGCCGTTGCGTGAATCTGGGCTGGTTGGTGGGTTACGTCCTATCAGCAGCTGGGCTGGTTGGTGGGTTACGTCCTATCAGCAGCTGGGCTGTCGGGCGGTGCACGTCGTGTGTCTGACGTTGTCGGGTGGCATGCATCAGAGAGGTGGTTTTTTGAACTGCTGGGGCTGATCTGGCGGGAACCGGGGGATCCTGTCTCATTGGGGCCGAACTGGATTGACCTGAGATGGCTGGGGCCTATCTCGCCGGCAAGGCAGTGCCAGGGTGGGGCTGACTCAGCGGACTGGAGATGCCGGGGCCGAGTCGGGCCTGCCTGGGATGGCCTTGGCCGACTCGGTGGGACTGGAGACGCTGAGGCCGAGTCGGGCCTGCCTGGGATGGCCTTGGCCGACTCGGCGGACTGGAGACGCCTGGGCCGAGTCGGGCCTGCCTGGGATGGCCTTGGCCGACTCGGCGGGACTGGAGACGCCGGGGCCGAGTCGGGCCTGCTTGGGATGGCCTTGGCCGACTCGGCGGGACTGGAGACGCCGGGGCCGAGTCAGGCCTGCCTGGGATGGCCTTGGCTGACTCGGTGAGACTGGAGACGCCGGGGCCGAGTCAGGCCTGCCTGGGATGGCCTTGGCCGACTCGGCGGGACTGGAGATGCTGGGGTCGAGTCGACGTGGCCGGCCAGCAATATGTCAGGGCCGGCTAGCCTGGAGACGCCGTGGCCGGCCAGCAATGTGCCGGGGCCGGCTAGCCTGGAGAAGTAGGGGCCGCCTGGCGTGGAGACACCGGGGCTGGCTAGCTTGGAGACGCCGGGGCTGGCTAGCCTGGAGAGGTCGGGGCCGGCTAGCTTGGAGACGCCGGGGCCGGTTAGCCTGGAGACGCCGGGGCCGACTAGCTTGGAGAGGTAGGGGCCGCCTAGCGTGGAGACGCCGGGGCCGGCTAGCTTGGAGAGGCCGGCCTTGGCGGGAGTTGGCCTTTGATGTCCCAGCCTCGGAGGCCGGCGCTAGGGCCTGGCGCTGGAAGCCGACGCTGGCGGCTGGCGCTGGAAGCCGACGCTGGTGGCTGGCGCTGGAAGCCGACGCTGGAGGCCGACGCTGGCGGCTGGCGCTGGAAACCGACGCTGGCGGCTGGCGCTGGAAGCCGACGCTGGAGGCCGTCGCTGGAGTTAGAGTCCTTTGGGGCCATCCAAAAAATTTATTTTTCGTGGGGTCAACTGGCCCCATCAAATGCCCCCCACACTCCTTGAGCTTGCGCGCCCCGCATCGGCTAAGCGAAAGGAGTATAGAATTTTTACGTTGGCGCGTCGCGCTGTTTTAGATGGACGTCTGCGTGCCTTCTTTGGCCAGCCGAGGGTGACCAGTAATCCTTCCCCAGCGTGGGGACCGGGAGTGAACCCCGGAGGGTGACCTGAGAGGGGCGTCATCAGGTTCCTTTTGAACCGGCCTGGGGGTTTGTGCTCCGCCCAAGTGGCGACTCAGCCGGGTACGGAGCCTTTAGGGTCTTAACCAACTTGGGGGCACCGCCGTGCCGGAGCCGAGTGGTGTCCCGTGGGCCGCGATGCCAGTGAGCTCCTTTTAAACCAGCCTAGGGGTTTGTGTCCGCCCAAATGGTGACTCAGCCGGGTACGGAGCCTTTAGGGTCTTAACCAACACGGGGGCACCGCCGTGCCGGAGCCGAGTGGTATCCCGTGGGCTGCGATGCCAGTGAGCTCCTTTCGAACCAGCCTGGGGGTTTGTGCTCCGCCCAAGTGGCGACTCAGCCGAGTACGGAGCCTTTAGGGTCTTAACCAACTCGGGGGCACCGCCGTGCCAGAGCCGAGTGGTGTCCCATAGGCCGCGATGCCAGTGAGCTCCTTTCGAACCAGCCTGGGGGTTTGTGCTCCGCCCAAGTGGCGACTCAGCCGGGTACGGAGCCTTTAGGGTCTTAACCAACTCGGGGGCACCGCCGTGCCGGAGCCGAGTGGTGTCCCGTGGGCCGCGATGCCAGTGAGCTCCTTTTGAACCAGCCTGGGGGTTTGTGCCCCGCCAAAGTGGCGACTCAGCCGGGTACGGAGCCTTTAGGGTCTTAACCAACTCGGGGGCATCGCCGTGTCGAAGCCGAGTGGTGTCCCGTGGGCCGCAATGCTAGTGAGCTCCTTTTGAACCAGCCTGGGGGTTTGTGCTCCGCCCAAGTGGTGACTCAGCCGGGTACGGAGCCTTTAGGGTCTTAACCAACTCGGGGGCACCGCCGTGCCAGAGCCGAGTGGTGTCCCATGGGCCGCGATGCTAGTGAGCTCCTTTCGAACCAGCCCGGGGGTTTGTGCTCCGCCCAAGTGGCGACTCAGCCGGGTATGGAGCCTTTAGGGTCTTAACCAACTCGGGGGCACCGCCATGCCGGAGCTGAGTCTTGTCCCGTGGGCCGCAATGCCAGTGAGCTCCTTTTGAGAGACTTGCGCAAGGGAAGACGAACTGTGTCGCCAGAAAGGACCTTTTCCTTTATTGCTTATGCTCCTGGGGGTACATCATTGATAATATCGGCGGAGGTTATCCGCATTCTAGGTACGTGAAATGGGCTTCCCGTCAAGCTCTTCTAGTTTGTATGCCCCCGGTGGAGCGCCTCGGCGACACGGTAGGGGCCCTCCCAGTTGGGGGATAGCTTGCCCCCCTCGGTAGGCTTTGATACCTCGGCCTTTTGAAGCACCAAGTCTCTGCGGCGAAAAACCTTGGGACGAACCCGGGCGTTATAGTACTTAGCCGCTCGCTGGCGAAAGGTCGCCATGTGCAGTCTCGCTCTGTCATGCGCCTCGTCGATGAAGTCTAGGTTGGTCCGAATCAGTGCGGGGTTGTCTTCCTCACTGAAGGACTCCACCCGTGGGCTGGGCAATCCGATCTCGACGGGGATGACGGCCTCGGATCCGAAGGAGAGGCTGAAAGGAGTTTCGCCCGTTGGGGTTCTGGGCGTCATGTGGTAGGCCCATATCACACTGGGGAGCTCTTCTACCCAACGCCCCTTGGAGCCATCTAGGCGAGTCCTGAGCCCTCTGAGGATGGTGCGGTTCATGACCTCAGCCTCCCCATTGGTCTGGGGGTGGCCGATGGAGGTGAATCGGTGGCGAATGCCCAGCTCCTCGCAGAAGGTCTTGAACGCCTCGTTGTTGAACTGGCGACCGTTGTCCGTGACGAGGGTGTGAGGCAAGCCAAAACAGCATATGATCGACTTCCAGAAGAAAGTCTTAACTTTGCTCTCCGTGATTTTGGCCAACGCCTCGACCTCAACCCACTTGGTGAAATTGTCAACGGCGACCAGCAAGAATCTCCGCTATCCTGAAGCTGGGGGGAACGGTCCAAGGATGTCCATTCCCCACTGGGCAAAGGGCCACGGAGCCGAGAGTGGGCTCAGCAGGGCAGGTGGCTGACGCTGGATGTGCGCATGGCGTTGGCAGCCATCGCACCTTTGAACTAGCTTGGCCGCGTCTTCCTTCATAGTGAGCCAGAAGTACCCCTGACGGAGAGCCTTCTGGGCCAAGGATCTGCCCCCCAGATGATTCCCACAAATGCCCTCATGGATTTCTCTGAGGATGTAGTCGGCATCAGCGGGGCCCATGCACTTAAGCAACGGGTAGGAGAATGACCTTCTGTATAGGCGCCCGTCGAGGAGGATGAACTTGGAGGCCCTCCACTTGAGCAATCTGGCTTCGTTGTGGTCGTCAGGGAGGGTGCCGTCGGTGAGGTAGCGGACATAGGCATCCATCCATGTAGGTTCCGGGGTGAGCGGGAGGACTTCCTCCCCGCCCTCTACACTGGGCCTTTCTAGATATTCGATGTAGGCGTCCCTTGTCAGGCCATCGGCGGAGGTAGCCAGTCGAGAGAGGATGTCCGCCTTTGCGTTTTCGCTCCGAGGGATGTAGCTGATGCTGAAGTAAGGCAGCGAGGAGGTCAAGAGTTGAACCTTTTTCAGGTATTGCGCCATAACGGGGTCGCGCGCCTCGTACTCTCCGTTGATTTGCCCGGAGACGAGCTGCAAGTCCGTGTAGGCTCTGAGGTGCTTGGCTCCAACCTCCTGGGCTAATCTTAACCCAGCCAGGAGGGCTTCGTACTCTGCCTGGTTGTTGGTGGCTTCAAAAAGAAATCTCAGGGTGCATTCGGTTCTTTCTCCTTCCGGCCTGGCAAGAATAAGGCCGGCGCCACTCCCTTGAGAATTCGATGCGCTGTCCACGTGGAGGATCCAGGTCTCTTCACCACCTATCGGCTCGGGCCTGGGCTGCTCCCCAGGGGTCTCCTTGAGGTCTTCTTCCGCCCAAGTGCACTCGACCAGGAAGTCGGCCAGGACTTGGGACTTCAAGGCCGGTCGTGCTTAGAAAGAGATGTCGAATTCCCCCAGCTTGGTGGCCCATTTGGCAAGTCGACCCGAAGTATTCGGATGGGCCAGGATGGCTCGGAGAGGTTGGTCTGTCAGCACCACGATAGGATGGGCTTGGAAATACGGGCAGAGACGCCGGGCAGAGACTATCAAGGTAAAAATGACTTTTTCTATTTTGGAATACCTGACCTCGGCGTCGTGCAGGACCTTGCTCACGTAGTAGACTAGCCTTTGGGTTTCGTCAGCATCTAGGTGCACCAGGACTGAGCTGACGGCTTTTGAGGAGGCGACTAAGTAAAGAAAAAGACTCTCCCCGTCTCTTAGCTTGGAGAGGAGCGGTGGGGAGGACAGGAACGCCTTTAAGCCGTCGAAAGCTTCCTGGCAGTCGTCCGTCCATGTGAAACCGTTCACCTTCCGCAAGGCCTTGAAGAAAGGCAAGCACCTCTCTGTCGATCTAGAGAGGAAACGACTCAGCGCCGCTACCCTTCCAGTTAGCTGTTGCACTTCCTTCTTGTTGGACGGCGGCCTCATGTCGAGTATGGTGCTGATCTTCTCCGGGTTTGCCTCGATTCCGCGCTGGGTCACCATAAAGCCCAGGAATTTACCTGCCGTGACCCCAAAAGCGCACTTCTTAGGGTTCAGCTTGACTTGGAAGCGACGGAGGTTGTTAAAAGTTTCTCCCAGGTCAGAGATGTGATCGGCAGCATGGGTGCTCTTCGTCAGCATGTCGTCCACGTAGACTTCCATGTTCCGGCCGAGTTGGTCATGGAACACCTTGTTCATCAGCCGCTGATAGGTCGCTCCCGCATTCTTGAGGCCGGAAGGCATCACCTTGTAACAGTAAATACCTTTCTCTGTCACGAAGGAGGTGTGCTCCTCGTCGCTGGGGTCCATCCTTATCTGGTTGTATCCGGAGAAGGCGTCCATGAAGCTGAGAAGCTCGTGACCAGAGGTGGAATCGACCAGCTGGTCAATTCTTGGCAAGGGAAAGCTGTCCTTTGGGCATGCCTTGTTGAGGTCAGTAAAGTCTATGCATATCCTCCAGCTCCCGTTTGCCTTGCGCACCATGACTACGTTGGCCAGCCAGCTTGGGTAATGCGCCTCCTGGATGTGGCCGGCGCTGATCAACTTGTTGACTTCCCATCAATCGCCCTTTGTCGGTCGGGGGAAAAGCTCCTCTTCTTTTGACGGATTGGACGGTGGTGCGGGTCGATGTTGAGTTTGTGGGTGATGACTTCCGGAGAAATGCTGGGCATGTCAGACGCTGACCAGGCGAATACGTCCGAGTTAGCCCGCAGGAAAGCTAAGAGGCGCTCCCGGTCCTCCAAGGGAAGGAGTCCGCCCACACGGACGGTCCTTGCGGGTCATCGCTGAGAGGGAAAGTCAGGAGGTGCTCGGCGGGCTCCCCTCCTTTGGCGGAATCTCTAGGGTCAGACGCCTCCAGGGTTGGGTCGACCTCTAGAGGGCTCGACGCCGCATGGTAGCAAGGTAAGACCGGACTTATCTCCCCACGCATTTCTCCAACTCCCTCGCTGGTGGGGAACTGCACCAATAGACGCCGGGTGGAGATAACCGCATCCAAAAGATTCAGGCCGGGACGCCCAAGGATGGCATTGTATGCCAAAGGGACCCTCACGACCAGGAATTTCATGATCACGGTGCTTTGGCATGGTGGGGTTCCGGCCATCACGAGCAAGGATATTTCGCCCTCGACCCTCACAGAATCTCCAGTGAATCCAACTAGCGGGGTCGCCACGGGCTGAAGGGAGTCAACAGATAAACCCATTCGAACAAAGGCGTCGTAAGTAAGGATGTCAGCTGAGCTGCCACTATCAACTAAAATCCTTTTTACAGGGTGCTTGGCGATTGTCATGGCAACGACTACGCCATCATTGTTTACATTTTTCATTACAGCGGTCTCCCCCCGGGGCATTACATTATTTGGAGCATCCTCCCCCCTCGGCCGCTTGGACGCAGAGGCTGGTCCCCAGGATAACATCCCGACGGTCCGCTCCGTGGGAGTGTTGTCGACGGCGGCTTGAGCTGGTGGAGGCCCCATGATGGCCGGCAGCGGCTGTGGCATCTTCTGGACGTACTTGCCGAGGTAGCCCCGCTGGATGAGCTCCTTGATAGCCTGTTTCAAACTGTAGCAGCTATCGGTGTCTTGGCCGTAGTCCCGGTGGAATCGACAGTAGCGGCTTCTATCGCGGGATATGCCCTTCTTCATGGGGGGAGGACGTTGAAGGTAGGGCTCGCCCTCGATCTCCATCAGGATGTGGGATCGAGGGGCAAGGAGAGGGGTGAGCTTACCCTCATCGGGGACAGGGCTCCGGCGCCGGTTGTCGGACCGGCGAGGGAGGTCGATCGGTGATGGCGAGGAGGTCCGCTCGGCTTCGGGCGAGCGGATTTGTGGCTGGAGCCCTTCGAAGACTCCCGGCGGGTGAGGTCGGCTTCATCTGCCCGGATGTACTTCTGGGCCCGGAGGAGGAGGTCGGAGTAGGAGCTTGGGGGCTTCTTGTCCAGGGAGAAGGTGAAGCGGGACGAAAGAAGTCCCCGCTTCAACGCCAGGGTGGCCACCGCATCATCGAGATGGTAGACCTCGAGGGCGGCGGTTTTGAACCGGGACACAAAGTCCCGCAGGGATTCTCCTTCCTTTTGGCGGACGGAGAAGAGGCTGTTCGCCACCCTTGGGATCCGGCGGCAGGCATCAAAGTGGGCCAGGAATGCCCTCTCCAGCTTCCGGAAGGAGTCTATGCTGTGGGGGGACAGGCGTGAATGCCACGCACGGGCGGCCTTCCGCAGGGAAGGCCTTGCAGAGAAGAGCGTATGAGGAGCCCTGGACCTGCATCATGGCCCTGTAGCTCTCGAGGTGGTCGAGAGGGTCGGTCGTACCATTGTATGGGTCCACCTGGGGGAAGCGGAACCTGGAGGGAACCGATTCCTCCAGTACGCGGCGGGTGTAAGGAGGACGAGTGTCAAACTCTTCCTCCGGCTGGTGGTTTATCTTCCTGGCAAGCTCGTCAAGGCACCGGTTGTACTCCTCCAGGCGTTCCTCCGCCTGGCGGTTGATCGTCGGAGCCCTCCGGGATGGCTCGGAGGAAGAAGAAAAAGAGGAAGCAGAAGATGGAGACGGGAGTCGGGACTTCCGCCTGGGTTCCTCGTGATGATGTGGCTTGGGAGGAAGCTCGCTAGGGCCGTGGCCAGGGGACCGCGGTCGCTTAGAGGGCTCGCGGCGAGGCTTCCTGGGGGAAGCCTAGCGTCGGCCGGTCCCTCGCCGGGGGAAGCCTTCCCTTGCCGACATCTGGCTGGCGGGGGGAGCGGTCTGGTGCTGGGTGGCCACGGACTGCTGCTGCTGGAGTCTGTGGACCATGGCAGCGAGGTTCTGAACTTATTGGGAGAGGGTTACCAGCTGCTCCGCCGTCTGGACAGCGGTGTCCGGCGGCGGGGCGGCAACAGGAAGGCCGGAAGCTAGGGGATTGGCCTCCTGCTGTCCCATGGCGGGATGAGCCCCTCCGGACAGCTGACAGAGGCATCCCGAGCTCACGTCACCACCATGGCTTCTGGAAGAAAAGAGGGGACAACGGATGTAGCTCCGGGAGATCGTTCGCTACTTCTTCTTAGCGCCCCCCTACCTGGTGCGCCAATCTGATGACGCTCGATCACCCCTCCTGGACGTCGGGAACGGAGACTCTTCCTCTTCACCGGATCGCCTGCAAAGAAGTCCCAAGACCAGAGAGGGTTCTCTGGTGGGACCCTCCGATGCCCAAGTCAGTGACAGAGGTCACCGCAGAGAAGGAGCTCGAGAGAGCTCTTGAGGAGGGAGAGATCTCAGAAGGATCAGATAATTCCTTTGAGAGTTAGGGCATCGAGTGCGTAAGATGTGTGTACCCAGTTTTCGATGTGATTTACCCTTTTATAGGGGTTGGCGCTGGCACTATCACGTGGGTTTTCGTGAAGTCAGGAGGTCTGCTGAGCCGTTGCGTGAATCTGGGCTAGTTCGTGGGTTACGTCCTATCAGCAGTTGGGCTGGTTGGTGGGTTACATCCTATCAGCAGCTGGGCTGTCGAGCGGCGCACGTCGTGCGTCTGACGTTGTCGGGTGGCGTGCGTCAGAGAGGTAGTTTTTTGAACCGCTGGGGCTGATCTGGCAGGAACCGAGGGATCCTGTCTCGTTGGGGCCGAACTGGGTCGACCTGAGATGGCTGGGGCCTATCTCGCCGGCAAGGCAGTGCCGGGGTGGGGCCGACTCGGCGGACTGGAGACGCCGGGGCCGAGTCGGGCCTGCCTGGGATGGCCTTGGCTGACTCGGCAGGACTGGAGACGCCGGGGCCGAGTCGGGCCTGCCTGGGATGGCCTTGGCCGACTCAGCGGACTGGAGATGCCTGTGCCGAGTCGGGCCTGCCTGGGATGGCCTTGGCCAACTTGGCGGGACTGGAGACGCCGGGGCCGAGTCGGGCCTGCCTGGGATGGCCTTGGCCGACTCGGCGGGACTGGAGACGCCGGGGCCAAGTCGGGCCTGCATGGGATGGCCTTGGCCGACTCGGCGGGACTGGAGACGCCGGGGCCGAGTCGACGTGGCCGGCCAGCAATGTGCCGGGGCCGGCTAGCCTGGAGAAGTAGGGGCCGCCTGGCGTGGAGACGCCGGGGCCGGCTAGCTTGGAGACGCCAGGGCTGGCTAGCTTGGAGACGCCGGGGCCGGCTAGCCTGGAGAGGTGGGGCCGGCTAGCCTGGAGACGCCGGGGCCGGCTAGCCTGGAGAGGTAGGGGCCGGCTGGCCTGGAGACGTCGGGGCCGGCTAGCTTAGAGAGGCCGGCCTTGGCGGGAGTTGGCCTTTGATGTGCCGGCCTCGGGAGCCGGTGCTAGGGCTTGGCGCTGGAAGCCGACGCTGGAGGCCGACGCTGGAGGCCGATGCTGGAAGCCGACGCTGGAGGCCGTCGCTGGAGTTAGAGTCCTTTGGGACCGTCCAAAAAATTTATTTTTTATGGGGTCAATTGGCCCCATCAGTACTCATATATGCTGCGGTGATGCACCTCCCGTCACTGACAAGATATAATTAATACTGAATTATTGAAAAAAGAGATCACACTTGGTTCACTAAGTCAAAAGATGTTGGGTTGCATGGAATCCCCTCCTCATCTTTCGATGCACGTACATTGAGCGTATAAAACAATTGAGACCACACGCTAAATCTGCGCTTTAGAACAAGATAGCTTCGTTAATATGTCCTATTAGATATGCACTCTATGTAGAATATATTTAATCTTATGTCACCTATACAATTAGCATTATGTTAAGCATCTATATAAGATTAAAAAAAACTTAAATATCAATTTTTTATGAGTTTTTTAATAAAATTTTAAATTATTATATATGATACTAATTATCCAATTTAAAACAGAAAATTCTGCATACAAATTCTATGAAAAGGCAAGATTTTTTTTAAATTTATTATCATTATCCTATATAACACACTGTAGTACTTAATTAAATTTGCGTGCAACATCTAGATCGTCCAATTATGTGGACTGAAGCTCATTATCAACTGACACCACTGGTACTTTATTATTTTATTATTATTATTATTATTATTATACCTTTTAATTTGCATGCATAGCAATTAAATTCCAACCGAGTTGAGTGAACATCAAGCATTGCATGCACTCAACATACTAATAAACCTCATCCCTCGCCATGCCAACAAGGGGCCGGGAGAAAATTATCATGACTTTGTTGCAACTTGAAGCTTATTGAGCATATATGTAACTAATAATTTCAATGCTGAATGCATGGTAGGAGATCAAATCCTCTCCACTTCATGAAATGGATAGGTGATTAAGTTTTAACCATCATACAAACAAGTGGCACCCACCAAGTCTATCATGGATGATTGAATGATTAAAAATGCCATAACATATTGTACAACCACCGATAGGTGGGCGTTGAAAATCACATGTATAGCATGGCCAGTGAATAATTAAAGAGGATCCAAAACTCATATAATAATTACTCTAATTTGACTCCCGACCAAGACCGTCAAACGAATGTATCCTTCTTTTTCTTTTTTTCACCTTGAAGCTTCTTTGGTAGTTCATTCTACATCTAGTAACAGTGTACTCCATTCAAGAGTCAAGATCATCTACAGTTCAGTACTGCACTTAATTTATAATGCACAACCCATAGCTGAGCGACTAAATTTTTATTTTTGTTCGATAGTAAGGCTCACCATGGGTGAAAGACAGCTACTCATCCATAGCTAGCTGAGATGTGCACCACACTCCTCCATTAAGAGCCGATCGAGGGACCCTCTCCTAAAAATCAAGGGGAAAGGGAAAGGATTGTAAAAGAGGTAAGCCCATGCTTCTAGTTCACAACCAAAGAGACATGACATGCTTGATAAAGTAAGATACTCTTTTCTCTTTATGCCTTCTACTTTTCCTCAGTCGGGTTCTTCTCAATATTAATTTTGTCTCAACCTATGCAAGGTGCAATGCATCTCAGACCACTAGGCTTTCACCTTTAGTTCACTTCCCGCAGCAAAGAACTCGTTGCACCGTCCCATGATCCACTGGACCTAGAAGTGGAATTTTTGGGTCCACAAGGCCAGCAACAGGAGGATGTCGACAGGTCATTCCCCCTGGGAAATATGAATATTTTAGACTTTCAAAAGAGCTGCAAGAAAGAGTGTATTATAAGTCTCGTTGCCTCGACTGAAAACAACCTTGGGAGATTTGATGATGCCTCGTAATCTCAATTTTTCTTTGAATTGAATTAGATGTCCATCTGTCTTTGGGCTTTTAGTTAAAACTGGGCCGTCTTTAAGGTTTAGGCCATCTAAGCTAGTAACAAAATGGATAACATTATTTATAGAAGAACCATATATCAAGCCTTTTGTAGAAAGAGCATTCCTGCCAACCAAAGTTGTTTTAGGACAGTGCACGATTTATATCTAAAGAGCGATGTGCTTTTGTCTTGTTGAAGCATCTATCATTCCTCTCCTCACAGCATTTGCTCCCAAACTTGACTGATTCTTGAGTTCTCAAATCTTCTGGAAACATGACCGGTTAATTGACCCAAGAAAACAATTTGTTGCAAGCTGATCAAACTAATGTGCCAATTAATAGAAACTAACATAAAAATTCTATGACACAATGATTAATAATTTTCCATGATATATAATATAAAGAGAAAGGTTGCCAATAGAAAGCCTTATCAATTGTGAGAACAATAAAAAAAGATAAAATAATCTTTGACAAGTAACCAAAATTTAAGCATCCGAAACACAATTCTTGGATATGATACCCAAAGATCTCTGACAACAGCAGGACCGATGGGTCAAACCTGGGATAAATTCTCCCAGCATTCGTTGGCAACCAAAATAAGATCACCAGTCTCTACAAGCACCAACGGTTCCCACAGAATCGAACTAGAATCGTAATTTACCTTGTATAACCTACAGAAAATTGCTGTTACTAGTCATGAAGAGTCATTTCTATCCGATCTAACATTATTTCTAGAAATGAGCAGGATTTATTTGCCACATAAAATTCAGGACAAACAAAATGCCATATCACAAACTCAGCTTCCTGCTGCCACTGAACTAACAACGTACAGCATGGAGCACAGAACAAACTCCAATGCAGCAGCATGGGACAGAATGAGAATGACCTTTGCAAGATTCTGCTGTACGCTGGCATGGAATGAAGCTCATGGCATTCCAACAATACGAACATATATGAAATGGAAAATAAACTAAGAACCATATTGGCAGAGAACCATTAAAATAGCAACACTAAGGAGATTGTTCACGGTATTAATGTTGACATCCGAGACAGAGATGTTCACCAACAATAAAAGAAAAACACTGCTGACAACATAAACATCAGGAACCAAAAGGAGCCGTTCAGATGTTGCTTCATTTCAATTTTCCAGCAACAAAAGGAGACAAAAAAGGATGAATGCTGAAGAACCACAACCTGATTGCTTGCCAAACAACATCCATTCACTGGAATTCTATATCATCAGCTTGGGCATTCAGAAGGTTGGATGGGGACTTGGCCTCAGCCTCATTAGATTTTCTTGTCTTCATAGTTTTCCTCACAGCACTTCTCTACCTGACAGAAGCAAGTTGTTTGGTTTCGGTGTCTAGATTCTAGTCCAAAGCTTCAGATGTATTCCCAACTGTTTTGTGGCCTGCAACATCATTAACTGTACTTTTCTTGGTCCTTCCACGACCAGTTCCCTGAAGAGAGGTTTTCTTCCGCTTGGCAGACAACAGTGAGTTAGCACCACACGTTTTTCCTTCCTCAACCAATTGCTCTTTTCCAAGATTCACATCCATATCCGCATCTGCTAACTTGAGAGTTTTCACCCATACACCTTCACTACATTCTTCAACTCGAACATTATCGGCTCCATTCTGCTGCTCTGCAGTCTCCTTGTCCAACTTGCACTGCAGTGATTCTATCAGATCCATCAACTCTCTGTTGATCTGGAACCACTATCTTGGTTAGTGTCAGCTCAGACAGGTCATAATTCAAATAATACTTAAATTTGGAAAACAAAAACTCATGCTCAAATGGTAGGACAACTAGCCTCTCTCTACCTGGGGATTCTGCAAAAAATCAGCTATATCAGTTGGGCAACATGGACAATTTTTAACAATTTTCTTGGCTCGGAGAGTACGGCCACCACAAGTCCTCTCCTTCACAAAAGACTGATCAGCATAGGACCCAAGCAAACATTGCTTGCAAAAGTTATGACCACATGGAGTTGTAAGAGGTAAAGTCAAAACATTCCGACAAATCAAGCAGCTGAATTCTGCAGGTCCAAGCAAAGAACACTTAATAGAAAACTAAGTGGGCAAAGTAAATAAAGATACCATTAACAGGGAGCAGCAGTATGTCAAACATATTCAGAGTTACCATTGCAGAAGATTCCAACATTTAAGACAGGGCAAACCTTTCAAGAGCTTCATCCTCACAGATGTGTTCTGAGCATGCCTTATGGCATTCTTCACTTTTTTTTGCTCTTCAGGACTTTGAGCGGTCACAGACATCTTACTTTGTGGTGGAGGCTTCATCCACTTCCACCCACATTCTTCCTGTCATAACAAAAACCAAAACAAATTTGATCTACAACCAATTCAAGCTCATACGAGACAGCTGTGTAAAATAAAGACAGTCTGGTGCTGAATAGACAACAAACTCCCTTCAAGTAAAAGACTTGTTATACTCAGACAGGCAGCACCATGTTTGTTAGCATAATTATTTGTTGATTACATTATCTAATTATCATAACAGATATATTAGAAAAAGATGAAATTATATTAAAAAAAATGCTACCTTGCACTTTATCAAAGAAACAAAACTTCAGAAGTCATTCAGCATGCTAAACCAATGAATAATCAAGCCATCACAATTTATTAAATCAACAAATGCAACTGGAAGAACTCAAATTTAAATTCATGCTCGCCCAAAAAAAAACTGCTTGTAGAAAACTCTGCTTAATAGTAGTTTGCAATGGGATCTGATTTCAGAGATACACAATCCAACCAAATTCATCATTTGGTCATGATAAGAGTAATAACGAGGAACAAACACGTACATCATAATCCCATGCCGGACTTTCCTTCCTTTCAGTAATATCCTCTGCGTTCTTCAATTCTCCAATGACTGGCAATGGCCTTGGACGATCACCATTTTCATCACTGTATTTAAGTAAAAATTGGATCATACACCAAACACCATTCATCAATATTGACATACAAGAAAACATGTACTTAAAAGGACAGCTATGGATTTTAAGGTGCAAGACCTGGTCCATGGAGCTGGTTCATTATCACATCGGACAAACAGATATCGGCAAACCTTGAAGGTACCCTGAGGCAGAATGAAGACACAACTTTTGATTGAATATTGATATTCACTGTCAATGGGAAATCAAACGAAGAGAAGAGCAACACAGAAGAGGTGCATACTTGAACTCCAATTTTTCTCCAGCATTTCTCAATCCTGTATATTCCATCATAGCGCACACCAGATTCAGGAGCATAAGAAGATTGCTTCTCTTTGTGAGACCTTTACACAAAACACAGGAAGGACTCGATTCAAGCTAAACAAACTGCTAAAATCAAAAAGAACCAACCACTCTTAGAATGGTGGCAAGCATCGCTAGCCTAGATAACAGAACAAAAATATGTAGCATCAAAATCAAAAATTTTGAAAACTTTAATCCATGCTAACACCCACCTGCAAAATAAGCTTATACATGCCAAACTATTATCCCGTTGCAGTTATGTTGATAATGGAATAGGAAAGTCAGCACTGTTTACCCAAACAATCAGAATATGGTTAACTGTAAACAAATATGCAAGACCCACAAGCACATCATGGGCTGAACTTAAGCAGGACCAACTTTTAGGCCTAGTTCTTCACCAGCAATATAAATCTCCAGAGTACACAAGAGAAGATGACAAGAGAAAGGATAAATTCCATTAAAAAAAAATCATTCATCTCCAAGGGAAACAAATCACCTACCTCACCACTCGAACAGGATAGCCTTTCAAGCAACTAACTCGTAGTGCTTTATTAAGCTTGACAAATTCCTGGTCAAAAGCCTGCTCCTTGTTTGTGCGCCTGTTTCCACTTAAATCCCGTCCACCACTGTCCATTTTGCATTAATATTCATTGTCAAGAGATACGATAATAAAGTGTGCAAATAGAGAAATGTGGCATTATTTTATGGGGATACAGTACAGCTCAGGCAATGATGAATGAGCAAAGGAAAAGAAATTGAATGTCTACTCCTCTACCGCAGAGATGGATTTCAATAGTACTAATAATCAAGGAAAAAATGGAGTCTCTATCCTCCGATAACTGGGAGAAATGAATTTCAATAGAAATCGGAAGCAAGAACAAAACCAATTGAGTACCCAGTAAATAGCATAGGGAAAAAACAGCTAAAACAAATACGTTTATCCAAGACACTGCTGAGGTATGACAAAAGCAACAGTCCCACAGAGCAGTAGCCAAAACTACAATAACACCAGAGCAGTAGCCAAAGTGACAGCAGAGCAAGGAAGAAAAGAAAACCGTACCAATCAACCAACCAAGACCAACTCATTTAAACGCTGTCAGCTAAGAAGAAAGTACCTGCCAGTGTAGAGGAACCAGTCTCCATGATCTTCATCATCTTCATATCCTCCTGACAGTGCAACTGACTGAGCACCATGGTCGGATTGTCCACCAATCCCAGCAACATGAGGAAAATGTGCACCCCACTGCCTGCATTCCATCCTGTCTTCCCACGTTTCTCCCACCAACACACCTTGATGCCTCTTTGGGTCATGCTCTGGCAGTATTGGGCCAAAATGATCAGTTGGAACTGTAACAAAGATCTGGCCACAGCAAGCATTTGACTTCCCAGGCTTCTTGGCCCTTGCAGTTCTGAATGCCTTATCAGGTCTGTTCTCATTGCGCACAAAATGATAGACATATTTTGGAACATCAGACTTGACTGACTTTGCAATCTTTGCCATACGGATAGCTGCAACAAGTGCCAAGTTGATTTTTGGCTGAGCTGCCATTTTTGATGGGATAGATTTCCGACACTTTGCACATGTGTTCTTGCCTTGACTGACCCACTTTTGGAAGCATTTTAAGCAGAAATTATGTCCACATGATGTCTGCATGAAATTAACAAGAGGAAGAAAATTAAAATGGAAATCAAATCAAAGGGCAATAGGCATTCCTTTGGAAGGATAACAGCCTTCACTTAAAGACGCAAATGGTAAGTATTTCTCATGACCAAAAAAAAAAAACATCAACTCTATTATTGGTATCCAAATGCAGAGTTGTTTGTGCACTTAAATTCAAGCATCCATAATTTCAAGAAAGGACATTTCACTGCTTAAAGCAAAGAACAAAAGAATTTGTCACATGAAATCGGTACATAATCTACTCCCTGTTCTCATTATCAACTCAGCTAAAAACCGATTCATAAGTTTATAAAAAACTCATTGCCATGATAACGACAAATAATAGGCACTGACCACTTCTACCATTCAACACTCCTATAAGTTGATGAATCAACCGCTAGGATATTAATAACACTCAAGATTAGTTGATCTCTTTACCATCTAAGAGTTTTCCAATGACTAACCACTACGAATGCATGAAATTATGTTGCACAAAACTAGTGCTAAGATCAATAATGACATACTACTAGTTTGGTATGGCACAATCAGTACACAGCTCGTATCAAGATAGGCTCGCTCCCCGTCATTGCATTGCATGAAAGTAAGGTTAGCCGAGCTGTTCTGAACCAGACAGTTCAGGTGAATCAAACCAAACTGGTCCAAAACCAAAATGGTTTTGCCTCTCAGTTCGGTACGAAAGATGAACTACCCTAAACAAATCGTACCAACCCCAAATCGGCCATAGCAAACCGAACCACCCGGTTTGGCCTGATTTGGGGGCCTCGTGATCCATCTAACTTATCTAGTATGATGATGCAGCCTGCACCTATCCAATACGGAAATGGTACCCGTTCTCAATATAGTGAACTTTGCACAAAATTGAGCAAGATAGTTTAATGCTAAGCAATAAAAGGTAGTTTTGCTTGGTTCAAACCAGTTCGGTTATATCAAATTGAATCTTGATACCACAATGATATCTTACTAGTCCGATATGATATGGCCAGTACGAGTCAGTATTGCAAACCTTAATTGACATCTTTCATACTATATTAGTCAGTACATGAAAATGGCAATCATGATACATCTATTAGGATATCCGGATATATTGGTTACATTTCAGATATCCACATATCTATTCACTCCATTAGTTCTTTAGCCTTCCAAATGGACCAAGATGAATCCAATAGCTAGGCAACTTTGATACGTCAATATCTATCTCCACTAGTCATTCAAACAAGATCACAATTTTAAATATATAATTGTAGCCCCTACAAAATAACCCAACTAAATGTTCAATTTCACTACCAGAAATGAGTAGCTAATAGACATCATGCAACAAACTCCAAGCACTCTAGAAAAAACAATGGGCCAAAATTAGAATTGTATACACCCACTATATTTTTTTATCAAAAACCACAATTATAGCCCTCCTCATTATTATGAGCTAAGCTATTCTATGATATTCTTATTATGGAAAGCTACAAAAAAAAAACTGTTTATAACATGCACTATATTCAAGGGCTAAATTACAATTTTAAGCATATGATAGAAGAAGGGATATATAAGCAGTTATGATCGCAAATGAAATTTCATGGACATACCACCATCTGTCTACATGTGATGCAAATGCCTAATTTGTACGCTGAATGCTTGCTAATGAGAATGCCAAAACCACATGCCCTTTATAAGCCATTAGCTCGCTTTTACACCATTATTACACAATATTATTCAAAACAATCATCCAATCAGTTGTACAGATACCTGACCTAGATATACACCAAATAAACAGGGTACATTGCAATGTTAGTGGAACTAGTACCATGACCCATGATGATTAAGTACTGGATCTGTACTCAATATTGCACAATATTGAGACACCGTAAGCATGCTCCTAGTAGTAAGGAACCAATTCACCAAAAACCTTATTTTCACCCTAAAATGAGAGAGAGAGAGAGAGAGAGAGAGAGAGAGAGAGAGAGGGGAGGGGGGCCAAAGGGAGTGAGGCACCATTTTAATCTCATACTAGTGCTAGTGGAGAATGTGGAGGGGGAGCTACTTGAGTCATGGAAGTTGATGTGGATCCAGGCCAATGATGGATCCAGCAAGCTAGTGGCAACGACACTGAGACCGAAGTGGTCTAGATCCATGGTAAAGACAAACTCAACAAGGACAACAGCGAGTCCATGCAAGGGGAGTAGGAATACTAGAGGCAACAGATAAAGAGAGTCAAAGGGTGCTGTATCACAATCAAGAATGAGTCAAGAGATTTTATACATATGAGCACTTTCCCCGAGGTGAAGCTCGAAAATATCGTTCAAAACCAAGGAAGACCAGTTGATTGTTCCAGGTTTGGTCCAATTCCACATGGTTTGTCCCACAAACCCATTTCAAAAGTCTAAAGCACCAAAATTTCAGTTGGCTTGAATTGGTATGCATTGAACCGCACAATTTAGAATGGTTTGATAATTCTTGGTACCACGTATCTTTGATAACAAACTACTTGCTCCTCCGTAAGTGAGTGAATGTAAGCACGTCTCAATAATAACTTTTACAGTATAGAAATCGACACTTCTGAAAAGACCCTAGAGTTCTCTCCATCACACAAACAACTGTCAACCGTATCAATTGATGAAACAAGGTTATAATTTATTTTCTTTGTAGATGACAATATGAACACAATCCATTTTAGCAAATGTATCACTTCTCTAAGGTCTAACCATACACAAATAACATCCATGATTTAACAAAAAATAGCATGAGAATACCTACAAAACTTGAAATGCTCAAAAATTAGTAACTCATAGCACCAATTATTTGCAACTTTTTATACAATGAAATGCCTAAACAAGTATGCTCTCAACAAGCTTTTCTTATCTCAAGCATTTACTTTTGTCGCTTCCTCACATCATAGAAGCAATTTATAACTCTGATGAGTTGCCTCTCCATGTCTAAAACAAAACAAAGAACTGAATGTCTGTAACATGCAGCAAGTTCAAGCATGATACAAACCCAAAGAATGAAGACTAAACTTAAGCACTTGTTGACGTTAAAGACTAGCATATGGTGCAATTTTTTAACTAATGCTATCCTCCAGCACAAGAAGAATGACCTATTGGGCATCTTCATGAAAGCTTCAATTTAAGGTAGTGCAACTTCTTTGGAAACTCACAAGCAGTTCCTGGGCATTTGATTAGTGTCTTTTTTTAAGAAACCAACTTCCTCGTGCTCGCATCCAAATCAACTCTTGCTCTCACTTCCAGCAACTAAGGTTATGTTAGCCTTTATATTATTTTTGCTTGTGAAAAAGGAATCTTGGACTTCGATTCACTGAAAATTGAAAGGAAAAAAGATTTCTTACAATAATAGAAGCTTTGACTAAGTAGCGAACAAAGGAAAGATGGCCCATGACTTTTTTAGTAAGTTTAAATAGCAGATCAATAAAAATTCCTGGTTTCCAAGAGCAAGGCTTAGTGCAAGAAAGGCTTCAAAGTGAGAACAAGGAAACACTTAGGGAGACACATGAGCAAATCTGCAAAGCAAATATGATTCAAGATGCAAAGACTAGCAATACGAGTGCTGATTTTCATAATTTTCTGCTAAATTCCATGTCCATGAGAGTATATTTGGATTCAAGAGAGAAAAGCTTAGCCATAGTAGCTGGATACTAGCGATGCAACAAGCGAATTGTACATTACATGTATAGATCAAGGTCTATCATTCTGACTCGTACCGTACTATGCCAACAAGGTATCGATATGGTATCGAGATTTGATTCAACATGAACCGAATCAGTCCAAATAGAGCAGAATCATCCTATACTAACCCATACCGTCTAATTTTGGACTACAAGTGAGAGAAAATATTGGTACCCTATCTTGATATGGAATGCATACCATACCATATTTAATCATACTATACCGAACTTGTAATTTCCCAATACAATTTTCGATACTGATTTTATGCTTGATATAAATAGTCACTCGGTCTATACTACTAGAGTTATATTTGGCCCTCTTCCCTCAACATGCTTTTTAATAATATATTTTCATTCTCTCACTAAGCTCCCCTCAAGATCGCATGACCCATATACACATTAATGCTGAACTAATGAATAGAGATTGAGCTTTAATTAGCAAGTCAAGAATGTATCATCAATTAAAATGTGCAAGCATTGATAAGCGACAAGCTAAAGTGGTGGCCAAGCAATCGATGAGGCCCCACCACCACATACAAAAGAAAGCAAGAGCTATGTCAGCCTACTTGGAAGATGCAATTCCTTCTGCTACAAAAGCTACTTCCTCTCTACTAAGCAAAGGAATGCCTGATCGAGAAAACCAAGCAAAGAAGTATCATGAGGCAAAGCCAATGATCAATTCAAGAGTTGAAGACCACAGTATTAAGTCCAAAATCATGTTCTTGCTAGCGTAATAGATTGTAAGTGCTTTGTCATTTCAAAAGAAATAAGTATTGAGT
The DNA here is from genome assembly GCA_900491605.1 of Calamus simplicifolius. Classification (NCBI taxonomy): domain Eukaryota; kingdom Viridiplantae; phylum Streptophyta; class Magnoliopsida; order Arecales; family Arecaceae; genus Calamus; species Calamus simplicifolius. The sequence continues at coordinate 9,438 of UESW01000244.1, read as the reverse complement.
TCCTGAGGAGTCTTGAGGCAGGAAGCCGATAGGATTTTGAAAGTAACATGGGTTGAACTATTTTCTATAAAAGACATTCTCTGCACAACTTTGTGCATTCTTTCTCTACAATATTATCTTTTCCACAATTAGTATAAGGCATGCGACAATGTGCATGATAGGTAATCCCGATAAATTCAATATGGATTCCACGCCCAAAAGCAACTCAAACAAAGAAAGATACCGAGAAAACTAAATCATTGCAGTCAAATGAATTTAATCAATAACATCTTGACTCTTTTAATAATGAAAAAATTGTATCTTTATCTCAGTTGGCCAGGATAGCAACCACATTGGCTTCACCAACAAATAAAATAGAGAAAATTTATGGCATCTTATTGGTAATCTGATATATCATTATATATAGATCAAGATTTGCAATCTTCATACTAGACCCCATACCACTACCATCTTGTGATAGTGTTGGTATGCCCAATACAAAGGGTTGGTTCGATGTACCAATGAATGATGCATGTCCCATACCATATATAAGTTTAGTATTGATACACTGCATCATGCTCAGCATATATTGATATAGGCCAGTATGACATACCATGATATAGACCAATGTTACAGTGGCACTTGGAACAATATTATTTTAATATTTTCTAAAGCATTTAATGAATTCTTTTAAAACAAATACTCAATTCAACTCATCTAAGCCTTTTCCAAACTACATGGGGTTGGCTACATGAATCTGCTTTCTTCACTCTGCTCTATTTAGAACTAAGTCGACACTCAAATTACAAATAGTTATATCTTTTTTTTATTATTTCTATCCATGTTACTCTTTTTTTTATTATTACAAATAATAAGACCTAAGCCAATTATTACTCTTTTTTACCATGTCTTAAATTATTTCTAAAATCGCCCACCTTTTGAGCTCCTTCCTTTTATAATTCCAATGTTGCTTATAAAATCAAAGATGTAAATCAATAAAACAACTACAATCAAAAACCCACAGAATTTCATAGAGTAGCAATTATACACATTAACTTTAGCATGGATCGATGCTTTAACTCACTTATTAACCAAACCAAACCTAACTAGAACCAACTTAACCTAATCCCTTATACAATAATTAGGGGTCCACGGTATAAAACCTATATTGTCACTCCACATATAAGTCTCATCGCTTAGTAAGGCAATTGCCTAGTAGCAAGCACGTGTTTAGCTGACAAGGCTATAAAGACCTTCCCTTTTTTATTCCCCCTCTAAGTTGAGAGTGCTAGAGCTTCACTATATAAAATCCAAAGATTTTTGAAGGCATAAAGCATATGATAAGCGCATCCCAGGCACTAGTGTTAAGTAGTTGAAAAATATTTCCATAAACACTCCCTTTCATGATAAGTCTGTAACAAATAGAACACTTTAGATTATCTTCAAATTTTGAGGATGGAATCAAAGCCAACAATAGCCCAAAAAATTGCAATCATCCTTCATCATCCTCTCTTACATTCCCATTTCATCCCTCCGCATCCACTAACCTTTCCTCTTATGATGCAATAAGTTTGTTAGAACCTCCAACCTGACATGCCCACCCCATTCCACTCTCTCCATCATCTCAATTGGCCAAGCAACCACCATCAACATAGCCCATACTAGACTCTATCCAATGATATCAAGAACCTTGTTACTTCATCATCTTTAGCCCAGCAACCATCAAAACACCCTAGCATCAAAAGTCTTACCATCAATTGAGCTCTACCTCAACAAGGTGTCAATGCCAAGCCTTCCTCCCCCATCATTTTTTGTATGTTATTGCCTTCTATTCTTATTCTCCCTGATGCAAGTCGGTATAACAAGTTGGCTTAGCTAAACAGATCTAGAGACAAGTCATATCTGAGTCAAGTTTAGTTGCATCAAGGAGGCTGATCCAAGATAGAAACACAACATAATCCATTATCTCCACTAAGATCCAACATGTCATCACTCCAACTGACCTTCCATTTCCACCTATTATGTCATACCACCGCCAACTCAAGTTGCATCACTATATCATACCACCCCATCAAGGAACTGTCCTTGAATCGTGTAAACAAATCGAGCAAAATCAACAAAATTAACAAAAAAACGAAAGACAGAAAAGCACAGAAGCTGGAAGACACAAAAGCTTTAAAGAAGGGAGATCGTTCAATGGCAAGCAAGTAGCATTCTATCAATTAAAGTTTAAAGAAAATGTTTTCAATAGATTGTAGAGATAGGCATAACATAAAGTGAGAAATGATAATTGTGATGCCTTTAGCTTCAACATCACTTCGACACAAGAAAACAAATACTATTACATCATGTTGTAGATGACACAATAAAAAATCATGATGGAACATTCAAAAATAAAACCAAACAACCTTCCAAAGGGGGTAGTTTTTAATGGCATAGAATAAAGAAAGAGAACAATATCATCACATCTTATGAATGTTTAAACAACTATTCTCCAAGAAAGGATTGAAGAGTCAAATATACAGGTCCAAGCCAGTCAATACGTCATTAGACTATGAACCAACAATCAAAACCCACGAACACTGATTCCCCAGAAAATCACCACATGATGAAGACATAATGGCCAACCTTGCTCGATACATCTTTTTGCTCATCTGAAACGACAAGCCTTACTTGTGCCTTATGTCAGAGTGGCACACTGCATAGTTAATGTAGTTTTGGCTAATGACCAAAACAGGTACCTGCAACAACATTTAAATCCTTGCTCCGAAGAAACCTATTACTATTTTCATTTAATGGAAAGGGAAAAGAAAATAACTGGCAGTAGGAACAAAGATTTAAATCATAATGTTGCTTTGGCCTTTCCAAGCAAAAAGACTGTTGATGTTTGCATAACAAAAGCCCAGGTTCTTTTACCCCTTTTTGTAACACATGCATGGTTTTAAACTTTTAAATCAAATCTTATTTAATAAAGCGACAAAGTTGATTAATTGCATGATCAGTTCAATAAGAAACATTTAACTAATTAGATGATTTCTCACAGGTTCAACATATGGAAATAGCCTTTTCCACACATGGAGGTAATGCTGCGCACAAGTGACCTCCCTGAACACCGCAATGGCAGGAGACTCGTGCATTGGGCTACCTTTTTCAGTTAATTAAAATGAGTGGTGAAAAACATAGAAGGTTGACTGCTTTAGTAGTTTTAATTTCATATAATGGAACCATATGTTGTTTGATAATGTATGACATGTTATCAAGACAAGAATCAATGCTAAGATCTGGAAGAACACCCACTAAGTCAAGCATATCCAGCTCGTACTTAGACTATCCAAGTAATTGGAAAAGTAAAAATACTTAAATCATTCAAAACTAGAAAATCTTCTGTCATTGGTGACTTGAGACATTTTACTCACCATATAGTTTACCACAAAGCTTTGCTGCAAAATTATTCATATCTTGTGCTCTAATTGAAAATTATAAAGCCATGTTTGACTGATATAAGCAGTACCAGTATTGGAATTGAAAGGTTGAGAGTGAATTGGACAAATATATATTATTTATCTAAAGTGCAAGAATAAAGCAGCATACACTGTCAATAAAAATAACATGGCATACATAAATATATTCAAGGAACCACATCAAGATATATAGGGTCAAGGAAGACTGGAATTGATTTTTTTTCCTTTTTTTTTTTTTGAGAATAAGATGCAAGTACTGAAAAAAATAGAAATAAATAAATAGGGGATCCATGGTAGCCATCAGAGGGAGAGAAAGAAATTAGAGTGTTTCTTTTCTAACAAACAAACTATAAGATGGTGAAAGCAGACGTAAAAACTTTAAGCTAACATGTAAGTTTTTGGTCTAGAAGATAAAACTTTTATGACATGCACTTTGGGTTAAAATAAGAAGGCATGCAGACATTGATTCAAAAAGCACTTCTGAGATATGATAACAGACAGAAATAGAGTTTTTTTTTCCTGTATATCTTAAAATGTCAAGTCTTACACAAAAAAAAAAAAAAAAAAAAAAAAACAGGGGAAGAAAAGTCCATGGAGCATTTTCGATTAACACTACGACAAAAGTTACTGGCAAAAAATGTTTAGCTGCCTTAGTTTGGACACAAATTGAGAGAAAAGAGAAAAAGAATATTATCAAATAAATATAAAGTCGAGAAAGAAGACAAAGTTACGGCGTCCATATCGTCAGCAAAGAAACCATAAAGCAGAAGATTGGCTCTACAATGAAAGGAAAGACGAAAAATGAAAACGAATATTAAATCGAAAGCCTTATCACTCTGCATGGCATCAGCTTAAATCGATTTTTTTTTGTTCTGATTTAAAGCTTAAATCGAATATATGGAACCAAAAGATGAGCAGAGTTCTGCGTGACTTGGAGATTCAGAGTACCAATGGAAATAGTGTTATCATTTGCTATCCATTATTTAAAACTTGATTAAATACAAAATAGGTAATTAAAACGAACGCATGCGAGTAATATTTTTTTTCCAAGCTAAAGATGGAAGCATCCAAGAAGCCAAGTCTAAAGGGTGATGAGCCTCTCTCTATTCTCTGCTTCGCTAGAACTTCAGAAAACGATGTCTCATGAAATAATAATAATAATAAAGAAAACATTGGATCTAGACGGGACACTCCATTGCAGCCTATGATTGCTGCGTTTCTAGTGCTAAAATCGTCTCCAAAACACCCCAAAACCGGAATCGATGAAAAATAATAGTATAAAAAATAAACAAATACTGCAAGAAAATCAAAAATATCCCATTAGAACCGTGTATTCTACATGCACAATGGGATCAGACTTTGTTGAAATAAAATTTCTGGATCAAACAACGATCGATCAAGCAAACAAAAGAAAAAGGAACGAAGAAAAGTAGACAAACAGATGCAGAAAACAGAGCATCGGCTGTTGATAAACTTTAGCTTCTCAGAACAAGAATAACGGCATAGATTGGCATCCAAGCTTATGTTTTCATCTCATAATAACATCTAAATTCATAGCAAGTATAGAGAAGCGAAAGAAGGAAGGGAAAAAAAAAAAAAAGTAAAAGGGTTTATAAAATCAAATAATCACTCACGGAGACAGGCCTCTCGGGGAGTTGCATGCAGAAAACACACTGGAACTTTTCGCCCAGGAGAACAAGAACGTCGTCATCCTCTTTAGCGATGTTCTTCCCTTTCACGTCCGCCGTCTCGGCGGCGGCGGCGCCGCCGAGGAGAGCCTGGCGCTTCCTCGCCTTCTCCTGCTCCGTCAGCGAGGCGTCCGTCTCGATCGCCCGGATTGCCGCGATCAGTTCCGCGTTCGCCCCCGTCGTCGCAGCTGCGGAGGACGAGGAGGGGCGGCCGGCGCCGGCGAGGAGGGGGCCCTCCGGGGGAGGGGAGCAGTCGGGGCACTGCCAGTCGACAAAGGAGGCCATGGATTCCGGGGGGCGGAGAGGCACTGGGCGTGCCATGGCGCGGCGCAGGTCCGGCACTCCACCACCTCCGCCTCCGGCGGCGGCGCCCTGCACACCATGCAGACGCCGTCGCCGTCGCAGGGAAGATCGATCGCCATTCGAGACTCTTCGAGCGATCGCGAGAGAGGGTTAGGGTCTGAGGGACAGCGCTTTTTCTTCTTCTTTCTCTCTCTCTCTCTCCCCCCTTTTTTTTTTCTTCTCTCCGACGGAGGGATGTAAGGAAGACGAAGACTTCTTTCCTTTATCGCATGGACTGCGGAGTGGGAGGAGGACAGAGAGTCCTTGTCGCTCTACCAGCGAGGGGCAAATGGGGATACAAAGTTGGGGCAAGGAGTGTTTTTTAAAAATTCGAAATGCCCTTTTCACCCTCCTCTAGAATGACTGAAATAATTTATTTTTATATTAGAGTACAATTAAATAATTAGAATATAATTGTTCTTTAAAAATAATTTTATAAAGTGATTAGATTAGAATTACAAAAATATTTCTCTTCATCTAAAGATTTTTATTTTATTTTCTGGTTTTATTTTGTTAGATAAGGAGAAGATATTCATGAGACTACAGTGAATTTTTTTAAATATAAAATAAATGTATTTTTTGGCAGAGTAGGAGTGTGTTGTCCATACTTGATTTTTTTTTTTTTTTTTTTTGTTTGAGTATAGAAGTTTTCTAGGGAATTTATAGCTGATGCATTAACAGAGAAGGGAGAGAGAAAGAAAATATATTTTAATGCATGCATTAATTTAAATTTATATTTATATATTTTGAGTGTTGTGGAACATGTCGCCCGCCCATTCATCCTGCCTCCAACCCCACTCCGAGACCATTCACCGTCCTTTTCCATTGCGGTTTCACCACGTGTCCCTCCTCCCCCGTCGGAATGCATTAAGTGCAAAGCCTTTCGAATTCCAAACTAGACGCGTGGAACTCTTTTCCGTTACGGATGCGAGCGCGTGAGGTGACACGTGTGCGATGAGACTGCTCGCTTTGTCGTCGTGTGCGTCGAGGCTTGTGGCATGCCTTCTAGCTCTGCTGAGAATCATGGTGAGCGCATGGCAAGTGATGACATGCCATGTGCTCGTGCGCATGGCTTCTCTTGTTGCAAATGATCATCATCATCATCATCATGGCCCATTACATGCAACATGCACATAAATACATATGAACGTACAAATGATTCTATGGTCATGTCTGATTGCCATGTGTTTCCATGATGTTTTTTTTTTTTTTTTTTGAATAAGGGGCCGATCTCAAATAAAAATAATAATAAGGCCATTAACAAGGCCGATGTTATTATCTACCAGATATAAAGGATGCAAATTTGCTAATTTGGATTCAAGTTGGGTTCATTGAAGCGATGTGCATTAGATCCTGAGTTAAGCATGATTAAATTTTGTATCCAATTGTTACTAAGCCAATTAATAACATGGCTTGAGTTAGGTTAAATTATGTAAGATTTGTACATACAATTCAGTTAATTTGTACGTACAATTCAGTTAATTTGATATCGAGTCTCAGCTCGGGTTATTAATATAAACATGGGTTGCATATGATATAGGATTAAAAAAATATGGATGAAAGTTACCTTATCAAACCTGTTCTTAAAAAATGTTTGCTTTAACTATGCAAACCTATCTCACTCACTTTAGATCAATAATTTTAAAGCTAAAAAGAGGAAAAAAAAAATTCCCTTGAATACACACACACACACACACACATATATATATATATATATATATATATATATGATGCAAGCATTTTGGCCGCATGACAATGCACATCATGCTTGATTGTATGGGTTATTATTAAATTAATTAAAATATTTTTATCCTTTTGATGCCATGAGCATGATGTGCTTGGTTATGTGATGTTGATATATAAATGATATTACATCACAACAAGAAAATGGAAACTAAATAACAAAGTCTAACTCTAACTTTCATAAAAAAATATTTACTGCATTAATAAAGCATTTATGAGCAAGAAAGAACAGCGTGCCTATCAATATGGAAGCTTATGAAGAGTAAAGATGATGTGAAATATATTAAAAGGTTTATTGATTTGATTATTGGCTTGAAGAGTGATATAATCTCTTGCCATTTGGAATGGGGGAGGGGATTTTGATTATCCTTAAAAGTCAGCCATCAATGGAGTGGATATGTGTTAACAAGAGAGGGAGAGAAAGAGGGCAATTTTTTGGGTTTGAGATGGAAAAGGGCGTTATTAATGCCTTTTAATACGGCAAACAAAAAAAATACCTCCTTTTTTTGTTGCTTGCTATTATGAAACATTTTAAATAAAAATTTTGACTACTAATGAAAAGAATTATATAGCAATGATAATGTGACACTTTCTTCTATGTTGTTTATATATAATGTATGCCTAGGTTAATCGGTGAATGGGCTTAGACTAATTAATGGCAAACCATCAATTAATTATGGTCCATCATTTTGTTAATATTTTAAATCAAAAAATATGGGATTGCTAATTCTATCCCATCTTTTGTGTTTTCGAATTGAATAGGATGGGATTGACAATTCCACCCCACTTCAATTCCATTGGTCTAATCCAAACATGTCCTTAAGTCAACCATTATGGAGTAGATATGCGTTAAAAAAGAAGAGAGGGGGGGGGGGGGGGGGGGGGGGTGGGGGGGGGTCCACATGAGCATAAGGTGGAAAAGAGAGTCATTAATCCCTTCTAAATGAAAAAGGAAATCCTTTCTATGCATTCTTGATACGATGAAATGTTCTAAATAAAATTGTTGACTATTAATAAAAAATTATATTATCATAATTACATGATATTTTTTTCTATCTTGTTTGCATAAAGATATGCATGAATTTATTGGTGGACAAGCTTAGGCTAATATAGAAATTGATAGAAGACACAATTTAAAACTACTGCAATAACGTTTGAATCATCTTGAGTGCATGGTAAATATTGCTCGATGAAATCAAAAAAAATAAAAATAAAAATAAATGATGAAACTTAGGAATATTTTACTAAATTATCATTAGGCTTTCATTTAATAAGTAACATATGTAGAACTATAATACTTGTTAAATGAAGAATCAAAGAGCAAATACTTAAGATTTATTTCAAAAATAAATGATTATTACTGCCAAAGTGTGGTGGCATACCACTAATCAATCATGAGTTTAGAGTGCACTTAGAAGTATATATGCAAATGTAATTAATCTTCATTAGAATTTAAAGGTGAATACATCGAAGTATCAAACCAAAACTTTAACCCAAAGCCAAATTCATAGAGAGAGAATGCGGTCGAAGGATGATTTTAATTAAAAAATATTAAAATATACTTTTTAATCCTTAAACATTCACTCAAAATTTATTTGATCATTAAGCTTTCATTTGTACAATTTAATTCCTTATGTTTTAAGAATATTACATTTTTTATTTTTTATTTCACAAAGTCAATTAAAATTGATGAAATAATTATTTCTAAGGATAAGCAAAGGTCGGGCTGGATTAGTTCTAGCCAATCAATTTCAGATTGGTTTCTGAATTTTGAATTTAAAATTAATCCAATCATATCTTAAAATTAACCTAGATTCAACTCAATCAAATCAATTTGATTTCATATTAGTTTAGGATAGAATAATTTTTTACTCTTTTCATTTCATACATATTGGATATTTAACAGCTAGAATTTCTTTCTTGCTTTATGTCAATAAAAAGGATATATATGATATTTATTAGCTAATTTATTATTTTAATAGAGATGGTTAATAATTTATGAATTACACCTACTATCTCGTATTAGATTCTTGAAAAGCTAAAAAGAAAGATAATTAATTTTCAAATTATCCTAATATTTTTTTATCTCTAACTATTTCAAAATTTTAATAAAATATATTTAATAAAATATTAAATATATAATACTATTAAATATGAAAAGAAAGGATTGAATGGAAATTTGAGAACAACTTTGAGGATCAACTATCCAAAAAGAAGGGGGTGGG
>UESW01000243.1:0-53507 GCA_900491605.1 Calamus simplicifolius | reverse complement strand
GAACCCTACTGCTGCGGGTCCATCGGCACTTCCTATGCCACATTGGCATAGACAATGCCCCAATGGAGAAGACCGTGCCTATGATCTCCTGGGGGCAGGCAGCGGTTCTAAAAGATAGTGAGAGGAGAAGAAGGCTCTGTAATCCCCTTCTCAAAGGGATCTAGAAGGGGTAGTGAATAAAAATGATGATAGCGTCTCGTCTCTATGACGATCGCTAAACATCCTATAAAGCAGATTCTGGTTGATAGTGGAAGCTCATGAATGTTTGAGTTATGACGCTTTTGTTAGAATGAATTTGCCTACAAGTACTCTTCTACTAGTCACCACTCCCTTAATGGGTTTCACTGGAAACTCCGTCAGGGTTGAGGGGAGGTCACCTTTCCCGTTATCGCCGAGACTCCACCGCGTCAGAGCACAGTTCTCATGAACTTCCTGATGGTTCGGGTCCCACTAGCTTACAATGCAATTTTGAGGAGACCTGGTTTAAACCTGCTGGATGCTGTCATCTCCACCAAAAGGTTACTTGTAAAGTTCCCCACCAACAAAGGAGTGGAGAGATGAGGGGAGAACCGAATCCGTTGCCGCTCTGCTATCACTTAGCCCCCAGTTCACAAGAGACGATGTCGGTAACAGCGCCTGAACCGCTCTACCCCCGAGACTTGGAGAGGAGAGGGGAGCCAGCGAGCACCTTCTGACCTTCCCCTTAGGGGAGGACCCGACGAGAACCATCCAGGTCGGAGCACTACTCCCAGAAGAGGCATGCAGTCAGCTCCTTGTTTTCCTACATGCAAACTCTGACATCTTCGCATGGTCATCATCTGATATGCCAGGCATCCCTGAGGAGATAATCACTCACCGGCTCAACCTCAAGCCAGAATGTCGGCCCGTTCAACAGAAGAAGAGAAGCTTCGCTCCATATAGGCAGAAGGCCATTGACGAGGAAATCCACAAACTGAAAGCTGCATGCCACACTCGGGAAGTTTGCTACCCGATTGGTTGGCTAACGTCGTGATGGTCCGCAAGGCCAACGGGAGCTGGAGGATGTGTGTAGAATTCACTGATCTCAACAAAGCATGCCCTAAGGACAACTTTCCTTTGCTCAGGATCAACCAATTAGTGGACGCTACGTCCGGTCACGAAACCCTCAGTTTCATGGATGCCTTCTCTGGGTACAACCAAATCAGGATGAATCCGACAGACGAGGAAGCTACCTCTTTCATAACAGAGAAGGGATATACTGCTACAAGATGATGCCATTCGGACTGAAGAATACAGGAGCCACCTACCAAAGGCTAATGAACAAAGTCTTCGAGGACCAGATCGGACGTAACATGGAGGTATACGTGGATGACATGCTGACAAAAAGCGTCCGCACCACCAACCATATCGCCGAACTGATGAAGACCTTTGGCAACCTCTGCTGGTACCAGATGAGGCTGAACCCACGCAAGTGTGCCTTTGGGATGACAGCTGGCAAATTCTTAGGTTTCATGGTGACATAACGAGGAATCGAGGCAAATCCTGATAAAGTCCGAGCCATTCAATTTTGTACCGGTTGATGACATACATGCCATGGTATCCTTGGTTAGGACAAAATTTGAAGGAAATGATAATGCTTGATTCTTATTGTTGGTATTAAATTTTGTACTATAGTGAATTTTCTTAGAAATTTTGTGATGCACCTCGGCCGTACTCTCAATATCCAGATTTCTTCTGGCTTATAAAAACTCTTTTGTTTCAGCCTTCTTTCTACCTTGTCTGGATTTACTTTGAATATTGTGGTTTGAGGGTTCGGTTCGGTTCTGTTCTCTTCATTGGTTGGCAAGGGTTTCCATGTAAACTATATATTTTTCCTCCTTTCTAACTCTTGTAGTATCAGTCAACTTATTGAGGATGTTTCTAATATGCTAAGAAAGTTATGTTTTTTTTAGAAGAAAGATTTGGTCGTACAAGGACTGCCCAATCTACATATGTTCCTCACCTTTGATCACCAGTGCAATATATGAGACTCAATTGCTTTGGCTCTTAGAAGCGGTTGTTATATGCAGTCTGGGCATAGTTCTGAGGAAAAAGGTAATCTGGCATTAATCTATAGATAACATATTGGTTCTATCATGACGATTCCACTTCTAACCACTCTATCTCTAAAAAACTATAATTTGCAGGATTAATGTACACATGTGAAAGAAATTTTAATTTGGCACATTGCAAGTAGTTCCAAGAAAGAACGCTATGATAAAGGAACATAGAATATCTTACCAATGCATCATCTTTTCAAGTCAACATGAAATACCATTTACATTCTTCCCTCTCTGTGTGGAACTTCTTTAGTTCTAGAAAGTCCTTGTAGGTCAGCTTTTTAGTTGCAAACATAACCAATAGTTAAGTTGGTTTAATGGTTTATGATTGCTACTTTGTGTGCTTCTTTGTACTGTCTCATAGAGAGTTGACATGACATTGATGGTGGATCACTGAATGCTAAAAAAATCTGTTGGATCATACCTTGATTAATATGATTCAATTTATACAGTTTCGATAAGGCCTTGCTTGCTAAGGTTAATTTCCTTTGGTTGGGTATTTTTGATTGAACTCTTTTCATTTGTATGGTATAACAATGTTGTAATGGATTGAGACAAGATTCAAGCAAAAAATTGAATTTGAGATGGTACTCTCCTTATATCTTTGATAATAAACACTTGTAGTGTTGCAAGTTTCCATCAACTATGGTTTAAATAAAGGATAAATATAATGCATCAACAAATAGAGATTATTTTTAAATAATTAAGCATTTGTTTCAACAACTTTTGTTTTTAGATTGGTAACACAGATTGACTCTTTCTTTCTCAAATATCTTGATCTCTCATAAGTTGTGAGAAGAAATGGTGCTTCTATAAGATTCGTTTATTTATTTGGTCTTGTTTTCTCAAGTTGTACCTACCATTTCAACACTTCTTTTTTTTTCTTTTGAAGGATGGTATAAGCATGATTGGTAAGTTTCATTCCAGAATTAAACTTTGTTTGGTGAATGAACTTAGATTCTTCCGTTAGTAAGCATTTATGAACATTCATCTTCATGAGATTCATATTTCCAATGAGATGTCTTTGATGCAACTTTCTCACAATCCTATATATTGTTGATTTTTTCTTTTCATTTCTTCCATTAGGTGTTGATTTTAAGGTAAAGATTGTTGACATTGGGGGGAAAAGATTGAAGCTTGCAATCTGGGATACAGGTACGTATTTTCTCATTTTTGTTTGAGAAATTAAATGTTGAAATTGGCAACCATCATCATTCTTGATTATATCCTCCATTCCTTAACTTGATCATTCATTTACTTTATGTTAACATTCACTCTACATGTATTTAAATTGCCTTCCCCTCCCTCCTCCCATCTGTATCCTCCATTTCTTAAGTATGATTGTATGAGGATTTTAGTTTAGTCTAAAGGACAAATAAGTCTTGACAATATCTAGTGTTGTAAGATAGCATCTGTAGTATTAGAATGTACATGAATGTTCCATAGCCTTATAAGAACCGTAAGTTCATGATGATTATTTTGACCTTGTGGGTTGGCTTTTATGGACCTGATTTTGCCATCATATGTCTGGTGTTACTGTAAACTTTCCAAATTATTTCTCTAGCTTCTGGCTATGCTTCTTACATCTTATCAAATTATTTCTCTAACTTCTAGCTATGCTTCTTACATCTTCCCATCTTCTTTCCTAAAACATTGGCAAGTATCCCATTTCCTGCCCTTATCAAGACCAAACTAGGTCTTTGTTGCATTTTTCCCTACCAAGTCTATCAGCTTATAATCTCTTCCTCAATTAGCTTGCCTTTATTGCTCAACAGTTACAGATCTACGGGTTAGAACTTGGTCTCCTGGAGAAGATAGTAATGCAATCATGTTCTATCATATGGAAGCAAAGCTCTTAGGAAGATACTTGTTTTCTTGGAGCTATTGTTAACAATACTTGCTAGATTCATTTGTTCATCTAATTTAAGATTCCTTGTTGTATAACAAAATATCCTACAGCCCACAAAATAAATTTCAAAGAATCTGATAACATTTGTCATTGTCTTGCTACCTCTAAACAACCAAATTATCAAAATTTTGGGACAGACATTCTATATCAAGACTTGTGACCAAGAGATACTGTGGCTCACATAGTTAGGAAACAACTTGACATAGGATCACTCTGCTTTTAGATCTTGATGGAAACTGAATTTTTATGTTACAGCCATAACATATTGGTTTAGCGGAAGTGAATATGTTACTGTAGGCTGATGATTTCTTGACAGGCATCCATTCATAATACTTGTTACTGTATGCGGATGAATATGTTGAAAGACAAGTGATTGATAAATCTGTGTGCATTTGAAAGCAAATATATTCACTACATTGATTAGTGGGAAACAAGTTAGGCTAACAAGTAAGCATTTCTAGTAATTATTTAGTTAATTTAATATTTATTTTCACTAACTCTTACTCTGATGTAAATGATAGGTGACATTATGCCGCGCTCACGGACAGAGGCTCGCACTTCTGCTTCATCACAGCAGGTTCATGCTGGTTCTTCAGTACCGGACGTTGCGTTCAATCCTTCGGCACAACATTCTATAGCAGGTCCATCATCTTCTGGGCATCATGATCCTATTGTCGGTGTAGGAGGTCCATCTTCTGGGCATCATGATCCTATTGTCGGTGTAGGAGATGATGAGCTACACATTCAGGGTAATTTATTTTTTTATTTAGTTTGATAAAATATCTTTACACTTTTTACTATAGTTTACACATGCATATCTATTTTTAAGCAGACAAATCTGGGAGGGTTACACGCAGACGCGGACCCATGTTAGTTCGGGATGTATGGCAGATGCGCGAGGGTGAGCAGATAGTGGTTGAGTGCAATCAGCTAGGGCAACCAATTAAAAAAGCCGCTAGCTTATTGAGTTCCTTTTTAGGGTCAGTTGCACGGAGGCATCAGCTTTGTCCACTAAGTTATGCAAAATAGAATGACATGCTTCCAACTTATAAAGTTGAGATTCTACGAGTTGTGCAGGTAAAAATTTGAATCTAAACATTTCTTATTTTGTATACTTGTTATATTATGCTTTGTTTTATATTTTTTTAATTTACAAACAGCTTATTTTATTTTAATTAAGTCAATTATTAGACTTAACAATTAAATTATTTTGTAGTCCAAGTTTGTACTACCTCCATCCACTCATGATTTTGTATTGAAGTCTCTAAACCGAAAATGGAAAGAATATAAGGCATATTTGAAGATGAAGTACAAGTTGCCGGGTATGACCGAGGAGCAAGTAGTTGGTACTTGTCCTCCTGATGTACCCCCTCATTAGTGGATGGAGTTGGTTCATTACTGGTTCTCCGAGAGGGGACAGGTATGTTGTTATTTAATCATTTAAGATACTTTAAAATATTTATTTTTTTTTAAATATAATAAGTATATTTATTTAATTTTGTAGATATATTCTAATATTGGTAAAGCTGCACGAGCATCTCTGTCTGTTTCCCATACATCGGGATCCAAGAGTTATGCGCGAGTCAGACAAGAGTTCGTATGTTCCTTAAACTAAAAATTATATTTTTTATATCAAATCATTTACTTATTAAATGGCTCTTCCCTAACTGACCTCGAGCACACGTTAATATACTTCTTTGTTTCAGAAACTATAAACTTCAGGATTCATGATAGTTAACACATGATTCTTTTTTATTAGCTTAGTACTTGCACTTGTTCTATGTCAAATCTGATTGCATGAGTCATTTAATTATGCTTGATTTGTCCTCTTCTTTTCTTATTTGTTTGACTCTACACGTAATCTAATTGCTAACTAGTCTTATGGTTCAGGATGAACAATCATAGTTGACTATGGTTGATCTGATTATTTTTGTCACTTTTAGAAGCTCAGTTCTAAATGCAAAATGGCTTGATTTGAAACTCATGTTTTAGGAACTCATTTCATAAATTTCTCACTGCTATATGCTATCAAATTAACCTGTAGTGGCAATTGTTGAGGTCATGGAAAGAAAAAAGAATGTGGACATTCTTCATCCAACTTGTCCAAATTATTGGGAAAATTGACTTATTAGATGGAAGAAAGTGGAATTATTGCCGAGACCACTTAAACCTACATAACCAGACTAGAACAAGCATAAAGGCATGAATCATGTTATCATCAGTTAGCAGAAGTAACATCCTTGCTTCTGTAGATTCAAAAATTGTGGAGAATTGTCCATCTTCCATGATGCCAAGAAGGTTGGATGATACTTGTGGTTCTAGTATTAACCAGAAATAACCAAGACATAAAGAAATTAGTCCAATTGCTCAATATTAGATGGCAATCAATCACCACATTATTAATTGGATGCTTTTAGTTGAATGGCCTCCACAAAGAGGACACAATTGTTACTGAATTGAGTTGTTTTAGGAAACTTTATAGATGTAGGCTGGTACATGATGACACTTTTACATAAGGACACAGTATATTTTGTTTAAAATATAGTGAGGACCCTTGCATCAAGAATGAGAATGTATGAAGCTTGGTATGCCGTACCACCCCATGTTGAATGTACCATACTGTATCAATGGTGAAATGAGACTGGTATTCACCGGGTCTCAGTACATTGAACCAACCTACGTACCTGGCATACTGACGCTATACAACTGTGGTACTAGTACATATCCAGTATCCAGATGAGGAATCTTAGTATGGAAAGAGTAGGTCACCTTGATAGAGTGTCTTTTTGAAAGAACAAACTCATGCAGAATTGCTACTTAGCTCTTCAAAAAAAGATTTAAAAATAGTATACTTTAAAAAACTCCTAGCCAATTCCTGTTTGGTTTATACTACCTTGAGAAATCCCTTTTCATAGAGCTTTAAGATGGATATTTCTATCATGATGGTAATGAATTTACTATGAGCTCCACAGCATGTAGATCTTGTTGAGTCAGGCCAAAATCCAGTATTTAAATTATATATAATTATGACTTGTCAGATGATAAAAAAGCAGGAAAGAGGGATTTTCGTGTAAGAAACACGGATAATGAGTGCAGTGGGCGGGCTAGGTGCAAAATGTGAAACATGAGTCGGGTCCAATGGATTTGGCACTGCACATCTAAGCATATCCATTGTGAAAGGGCGTGGTTTGAAACTCCGGGCTTTCCACCTTGGTGTAATGTCACTGTAGGAGTGGGAGCATAGAAGAGCGAGATGCACCAGATTTCTACAATGAAGCATAACCATGTGGTAGAATATGGGGCTTAGTTATTGTGCGTTCAACTATTACAAGAGGGCTCCCTCAGGCTATGTTAGGAATGTGGAGTATGTGGCAGTCTCATCCAGCCAAGCCAGCAAACAAGAGGACCAGATGACCAACATGTTCAGTGATGACAATCCAAACTCCTGCTCTATTATGTAAAGAGGCCATATCCGAAACTAATATACATATCCGAAATTCTGAGCCTTGGAACATAAGTCCTTTATTTAAGTGATTATACATTTAACCTGCTTCATTTTTGTACATGGATTATGTTGAAAACTTTTTGCATGCAAATAGTTTTATCAATATCAAATTTAGTTTTACAAAAATGTAATATTTCTTGTAGATGGATGAGTATGAACGGAAACCTGGTGAGGTGGAGTTTTACCGAATGACTCATATTCGAGATGAGTCAAGGGACTTATATGTAATTATTTATTACAATTTATTTCATGCAACGATTTTAATTTGATTTTATTATTCAATAAGATCTAACTAATTTTTTTAAATTAATATAGGAAAGAGCTACAGCTCTTATTGCTGAGCGTGTTGATGACTCTACACAGAGTAGTCGTATTGAGGCCGAGGTGTTTACGGAGCTGATGGGGCCGGAGCGCTATGGTTGAGTGAGGGGTTATGGAGTTGGAGTTACCCCCACTCAGTTATCTGAGATAAATAGAAATGAACGTGTTGATGTAGATTCTGCAGATGTTCGCAGACTTGAGCATGAGATGGAGGAGATGCGACGGAGGAGTAGTGACGATAGAGCAGAGATGGAGGAGATGCGACGGAGGAGTGCCGCCGATAGAGCAGCCACTACAAGAAAGTATAGTATTTGTGACGAACTTATTATGACGAAATATTTTCGTCGTTATAGGTTTATTTATAACGGCGAAATAAATATCAAATTCGTCGTAATACCTATTTATTACGGTGAAAAATTATTTCGCCGTAATAAAATGACTTATTACGACGAATTAAAAAATTCATCGTAATAGCTCGACGCTTAATTTTTAGTTTTAAATTTTTTATTTTTATTTCTATTTATTACGGTGAAAATTTATTTCACCGTAATAAAAGGATGTATTACAACGAATTAAAAAATTCGTCGTAATAGCTCGACGCTTAATTTTCAGTTTTAAATTTTTTTTTTATTTCTATTTATTACGGCGAAAATTTATTTCACCGTAATAAAAGGATGTATTACGATGAATTAAAAAATTCATCGTAATAGCTCGACGCTTAATTTTCAGTTTTAATTTTTTTTTATTTTATTTCTATTTATTACGGCAAAAATTTATTTCGCCATAATAAAAGGATGTATTACGATGAATTATAAAATTCGTCGTAATAGCTCCACGCTTAATTTTCAGTTTTAATTTTTTTTATTTTTATTTCTATTTATTACGGCAAAATTTATTTCGCCGTAATAAAAGGATGTATTACGATGAATTATAAAATTCATCATAATAGCTCCATGCTTAATTTTCAGTTTTAATTTTTTTTTTTATTTCTATTTATTACGGCGAAAAATTATTTCGCCATAATAAAATGACTTAGTACGACGAATTAAAAAATTCGTCATAATAGCTCCACCTTAATTTGTAGTTTTAAATTTTTTTATTTTTATTTCTATTTATTATGGCAAAATATTTTTCCGTAATAAAAGGATGTATTACGATGAATTAAAAAATTCATCGTAATAGGTCCACGCTTAATTTTTAGTTTTAATTTTTTTTTATTTTTATTCCTATTTATTATGGCAAAAAATTATTTCGCCGTAATAAAAGGACGTATTACGACGAATTTAAAAATTCATCGTAATAGAGTTAAAAAAATCTTTCTTATTCTACGGGACCTTATTACGATGAAATTTAATTTCGTCGTAGTAAGGTCCCTTTAATACTACCCAAACCCTACCGCGATTTTATTCGGTGAAACCCTCACTCCCGCCGTCTTTCCCCGTGCTTCTCTCTGCCGTCAGCTCCCGGACCCCGCGCTTCTCTCCGCCGTCAGCTCCCGGACCCCGAGCTTCTCGTTCTCGTCTGGCCAGGGTTGTAGAGGTTCATGATTCACCAGATTTCCATTTCTTTCCTTTGTGTTTTGATGGTCTTTTCTTCACCTTGTTTCCATCTAGACTACTTGTTGAGGGTTTCTGGAATGATTTATGTGCTATTTTCTTGATATGTAGTTGTTGCATCCTACTCTTCTCTTTTTTCACCTTCGAAAGATTTAGCATGATGTCGAGATTAAAAATAACTGTTTCTCTTTTTTCTAATGCAAACTGTGGCATATTCATGGTAGATTGTTTGTTCTATGATGATGTGGTACACTTAGTCTGTTGCAAATTATGCCTGATATCTATTTACCGGCTTCTTGAGCCCGCATATCAGTCCTACAGCTTGCGTTAGCATTCTCAGGGATACGAAATTCAGAAACATATCGTGTGGTGTAGTAATTAATTCCAATAAAATCAAATGATCCATTAACCATTCTGGACTGCTGCTTGGTAAACTTGGGCAAATGCTTTCTTACCAGTGTCCTCATATTCTGTGGATAATCTCCTCGGGTTAAGGGGTCCATGAACCTGCAAGAGTTGCAGAATAGATTTCTAGTAGTTAATTCTCAATCGTTCGCAGGTGTTCTTAATTATGTTTATTTTCATGCAAACCAGCAAATGCAAACCAACAAACCGAGAGCCACCACTGATAAATACAAAATATTTCTATGGTCAGGGTCAAATTAGCTTTCAAAGTTCAAATTTTGTTAAAAGTTGAAGTGGCAATTAGTAAACATTGTAAAATCATAACAGGGTTATTGGTTGTATGTGATTTTTTTTAAAATCAAAGTATGCTAATTGCTCTGACGAGTCAGGATGAGGCCCTGCTTGAGGTAACTCTAGAATATACTGATTTATGAGTGGAACTTATGTGCGGTTCATAAATTTGGATCTTCTAAATCTAATTATATATTATGCAGCTCCATATATGGTTTACATGAGTTTTATAGATTTTCTTTAAATGAGTAGGATATTTTTGAGATAAATCTGAATTTCTTTAAATGAGGTTCACTATTTTTACTCAGATTTGATGTTATCCAACGATGCCGATTGATAAGAGTTGGATACATAAGAAACACAATTGTCCAGAATATGATGCCGGTATTAAGAAGTTCATAGAAAAGGCAAGGCTTCATGTTAATGAAGAAGGGAAGATACGTTGTCCTTGTGTGCGGTGTTATAATGGCAAATGGCATAAGCCTGATTTAGTTAAATTACAATGTATGTTAAAGGGTTTCTCGAAGACGTATCAGACATGGTATTTTTATGGAGAACAGTTTGGGAGCAATGTCTCAGATGAAAATGAGAACGAAGATGATAACCCAGAAAGGGAACAAGATGAGATGGTCGAAGCATTGCAGGACATCGCTGGCTCAAGTGGTGCTCACACTGAGGTTGGCAATGATGATGACAATCCGATGATGTCTGACCATGGAAGGACCGATCACAGTAAGAAATTGGATGATCTTTTCAATGAGGTGGAATCCGAGCTTTATCCTGGATGTGAAAAGTTTTCTTCTTTGACATTCTTAGTGAAGTTAATGCACATTAAGGTCCTCAATCGGTGGACAAATAAGTCTTTCAATATGTTGCTTGAACTATTAAAAGAGGCATTTCCGAATGGTACTAGAATACCATCTTCGCACTATGAGGCCAAAAAGAAGATGAATGAGTTGGGTTTAGGCTACGAGAATATACATGTATGCAAGCATGATTGTGCTATCTTTTGGAAGGAGAATGCCTCTTTAGAAAAATGTCCGGTATGCAACGAGCCTAGGTACCAAGTGGTTGAAGACAAAGGTAAGAAGATACCTTATAAAGTTATGCGGTATTTTCCACTCACACCTCGTTTGAAACGTCTATATGCCTCAAGATATACAGCTGAAGATATGAGGTGGCACTATGATAAGCGACCGATCACAGATGGGGTTTTACGGCATCCAACAGATGGAGAAGCATGGAAAGATTTTGATCAAAAGTATCCTAATTTTGCCAGTGAACCAAAAAATGTAAGGTTAGGTCTTGCTTCAGACGGATTCAATCCATTTGGGAACATGAGTAATGCATACAGTATGTGGCCCGTCATTTTAGTACCTTATAACTTGCCTCCATGGAAATATATGAAAGAGACATTCTTTATGATGTCGTTGCTTATCCCCGGTCCTAAATCTCCAGGAAGGGATATGGATATATTTTTAAGGCCAATAGTGGATGAACTTAAACATTTATGGACCGAAGGTGTTGATGTATATGATGCATCTACCAAAGATAGTTTTCGGATGCACGTAGCTGTTTTATGGACTATAAATGATTTTCCAGCATACTCATTATTATCTGTTGGAGCACAAAGGGTTATAAGGCATGTCCAATTTGTAATGAGCAAACCTCATCCAAAAAGCTGAAAGACAAGATTTGCTATATGGGACATCGCCGTTACTTGCCTATTTATCACAAGTGGCGAAATAGTAGACTCCATGATGGAAGTAGAGAGCATGGAGTCAAACCAAAAATGTTGATCGGAGAAGAAATTTTAATGCAATTAGAACACATAGCTGCTGAACAGTCCGGAAAGCATCCAAACAATAAACATCGAAAGCGAAAGCGTGCACCAAATGAGTTGAATTGGTATAAGAAGAGCATTTTCTTCGAGTTGGAGTATTGGTCATCATTAAAATTGAGACATAACTTAGATGTAATGCATATTGAGAAGAATATATGTGACAATGTCGTGGGAACTTTATTAAGCATCGAAGGTAAGACAAAAGACACATATAAAGCAAGAGAGGACCTGGCTTCAATGGGGATCCGAAGGGAGTTGTGGTTACAAACTCAAGGTAATAGAGTTTATAAGCCTCCTGCATCTTACACCTTAACATTAGATGAAAGAAGACAATTCTGTAAGTGGCTAAAATCTGTGAAGGTGCCCGATGGATATTCTTCCAATATTTCAAGGTGCGTAAATGAAGGTGATGGAAAGATATCCGGCTTGAAGACACATGATTGTCATGTACTACTTCAAAGATTGTTACCTATTGGCATTCAACCATTCTTGCAGAAACATGAGAGTAGTACTTTAATTGAGCTTTCTAATTTCTTCCAACAACTTTGTTCAAGGACATTGTATGTTAGGGATTTGGAGTTGTTACAAGAGCAGATTGTGGTGATCTTATGTAAGCTTGAACGAATTTTCCCACCAGCATTTTTTGACGTTATGGTGCACTTATCAATTCATTTGCCTTACGAGGCCTTACTTGCCGGACCTGTTCAAAGTAGATGGATGTATCCTTTTGAAAGGGCACTTGGTACGTATAAACAATACGTACGTAATAAGGCTCGTCCGGAAGGTTCAATTGCAGAAGCTTATGTTGTCAACGAGTCTCTAACATTTTGTTCAATGTATCTTCGAGGCATAGAAACAAAATTCAATCGTCCGGAACGAAATTTTGATTCGGATAGCCATTTGGACAAGCAATTAAATATATTTGCAACTCGTTGGCGGCCTCTTGGAAAAGGAAGAATGGTGCATTTAGATGATAAAACTTTAAAACAAGTACATTGGTACCTCATCAATAATTGTCCAGAGGTGCAACCATTTCTCAAGTAAGTATACTTGTAAAATTATTTCTTCATATCATGCAATTTTCTATAGTGCTCATTAGCGTAATGTTCTCTATAGCCAACACATTGATCAGCTAAATCCAACTAGACCGGAACAACTGGACCAATTACAAAAGGAAAGATTTTTGGAGTGGTTTAAAAATGAAGTAAGCCCGTACATTCATTTATATTGTCAATTAATATATCATATGTCTTTATTTCAAATGACGTTGATGTTTGGTTTATCCAGATGTTAAATAAGCATTTTGCTGGGGCATCTGAAGCTACTGATGAGCTTTATTCATTGGCTATTGGTCCCGACAGTCGTGTGTTCTCGTATACTGGCTGTGTGGTGAACGGCGTTAAATTTATCACTATTACTCGGGATGTCGGCCATAAAACACAGAATAGTGGCATTTGTGTTCCCTCTACTCATCTAGGAGAAGAAATTAACTTTTATGGTATATTATTAGAGGTCCTTGAATTTCATTTTGTTAAAGGTTGTAAGGCGATAATGTTCAAGTGCAAATGGTTTGAAACTGAACCAAAGCACAGGAGAATGCAACAACATTATAATATTACAAGTATAAATATTAGTTCAGAATGGTACAAACATGAGCCATTCATTTTAGCATCACAAGCTGAAAAGGTTTTCTACTTGGATGATTTGAAGAACAATTCTAATTGGAAAGTGGTATACAAGGTTAGTCATCGTCATTTGTGGGATATTCCAAAAAAGATGATGATGTTCAGGAAGAAGTATATCAAGAAGATGATTCAGCAGCCCTTCGATTCACATGTGAGCAACCTAACATGGACTTAATAACATCTCGGCGTACGGACACTGATGCTGAAATAGTTGCAACTCAAGAAAACATTAGAGGTCATAGTGATGTCGGTCAAGATGACTTTATATGCGAAGATGTTGAGGAGGACGACACACTAGCTGATTATGACAGTGAGGGATCTATACATAGTTCTGATATGGAGGATGATGAAGAAAATGAGCATATTAGTGATGACAGTGATTAATTTGGTAGCATTCATTTTTTTTTACTTATTATAACTATATGTTCTTATACTTTCTTATTTGTTAATTCTAGTTTGTATGTTTGTTTGCAGATGTCTTCGAGAGATACTCCTGCTACATCGAGGCGAGATGATTCTCCTTACATTCCAGCTCTGACAGAGGGGTCATCTGTCGGCGCATCATGTAATAACTCTACTTTAAACTTATATTATTTGGCTATGTTTCTTTATGTTATTTTGCACTAATTTAGTTCATTATGTTTTGCAGCTACATCATCAAAGAAGAAGGGCCGAGGTCCTGCTCGCGGATACAAGTCCGCACATCTGATTGATACGCGTCGTGGACAGAAGTTGCCTATTCTTCTGCCACCTGAGGTTGGACGACCATTGGGTGAGTTTCGCTCTGAGTTTCTGACCGAGATAGGAGTGGTTGTACGTGACATGGCACCACTTGCGGTCAGAAAGTGGAGTGAGATCACTGATGCACAGAAAGCACCTATGATCGATCGACTTCAGGTCAGTATAATTGTATTAGATTACTTTAGATTACGTTTAATGTACTTAATATACCTTATAACTTTATAATATATATATATATATATATACTTGCAGGAGAAGTTCGATCTTGATATGAATTTAGATCATATTAAAAAAGGTATTGAGTTTCAAATGAATAAAGTTTATCGAGAATTTAGATATCGGCTTCATATCCACTTCATTAGTCACGGTGGGGACACAAGTGTGAGCTTAGCAAAACAAAATAAGCCATCTCGTGTCTCGCAGAGTGACTGGACTTTCTATGTGATTACTTTTATTCAGATGAGTATAAGGTAAATACATCCATACAAATATTTTAATAGTTTATTTTTTTTATAAACTCATGTAACCATTTTCATTAATTCTTTGATGTAGAAAAAATCAGAAACAAATAAATCTAATCGGGAATTGCAGCCATATGCTGCTCTCACTGGATCGAAGTCTATACCGGCTCACTCTTATGATATGGTAAGGAATACTGTGAATCTAGTGCTTTTATATTCTAAGCATGAACCTAGGTATTCGATGCATGGGTCTAGTTGGTCTGAATTTGTCATCGTGTTGTAATGCCTGCGTATCTTATTGATTGAGAATGGTTATTTTATGTTGGTTGTAGGTTGTTTCTTTATGTTTGAATATGCCATGAATTGGTTTAGATTACGTGGAAATTTTATTTTTGTATTATAGAAGGCAATGCAAGCAATCCAGTTATAAAACAATTTATGGGAAAGAAATGTTTAGATTAATCTGAAAATAGGTTACGGATGAATATTGGATAAAATTTCAGACAGTGATAATGTGAATAATCTGGTTGCTATGACCTGTAATAAGCTCCAAGTGTGGTCATGATGCATGTATGGTACTCAGCATGCATGCTTCAAACATAGCACGCATCCAAAACTATTGCAGCTGTCTTGCCTCTTGAGTCTATTTCAGTTGTCCTCTAGCCATGGCCAGACCTTCCCCCCTCTCCTTTTAAGTTCGCATTATTAAAATTGTTAGATGTGTTGATTATTTTCTTGGAGAATTTCTGTTAGTAAGCAAAAGGACAAAAAAAAAGGGAAACCTGCGCCGTGTTGGCCTTCACCTATCTGGGTGTATCCAAGTCTCTTCTTGGATCCTGATGGCAAGCCAAACACTGTTAGTAGACAGAATGGCATTGTCTTACTTAAAAAAGCTAGGAGATCTTTTGTAGCTACCTAGCAGTTATGGATGATTACCTGTGTGCTGTTGTTAGTTTTAATCGAGGTAAGCATAAAGACTTCTCATTGTTCATCTTCTTGCAATCCATAGATTGCAGACTTGCATACATCTGGTGTTTGTGTTGATCTTTGAACTACCAGCATGTTCTTCATTTAAACAATAAAAACTCTGTTAAAATAGAAGCAAAGAGGTGCCTTTAGATACAAAATTTTTCAGCTGTTCCTCTTTTGTGGTAATTGCTACGAGAGCTAATAGGAAAGGCCAGCTGCAATTTTCTTGTCTATGATGGTGTTGAGTGAGAGAGAGAGAGAGAGTACTGGGATCTTTTTAGATTAATTCAACCAAAATAGGGCCCTTTGAAGTGAACTAATCTTTGCTGGGGATGACTATAAGATGGAACTTTGAACTATCATCTGGATAGGTTATATAGAATTGTCTATAATGCTTTGATGACAATGTCTAGTGATTATTATTAGATGTGTTTATGACCTCTCTCTCTCTCTCTCTCTCTCTCTCTCTCTCTCTTGCATGTTCAAAGAGCAGGAACTATGTAGAAAATGTTGTGGAAGATCAAGAAATTGTCTCCTGTTATATCTCAACTTAAATCCTCCAAAGCATATCCCTGCTTTTGACCCCATTTGTCCACTGGTACTTCCAAGGATTAAAGGCATATGAGCATCTAATATTTGATTGTGATTTTCCTTGAGCTGTTTGGCTTTCTTCTCCTCTCATTCTTTGCAGTCCATGATCATGCAGTGCATTTAAAGATTGGGTGGTCTCACGGTTAGATCCACCTGGTTTTAAGGATAAGACTGATCACTCTCAAAGTCATATTTGCTGCTACCACTTCATGATATTTTTCAAAGGCATCTGAACTGGTACCTTGGAAAGTTTATTATTCCTTGCTATAAGTTCAAAATCCTTGCATTCATTTGAACGCCAGAAATCTAGGAATGAAAAAGTGGCAATATTGCAATTGTGATGTTAAAATCAGGACTAAGCCCCAATCAGAAATGCATAGTTTCGCTGTGCAAATTTAGACAATAATCCACTTATCCAAATTAAGAGCCTTTGAATATTTAAGTGCTCATGTTGATTAAAGGACTATAAAAATGTAGCTTATGATTGAATAAAAACTTGGATATAAACCTTTAATTTAATGATTATTTGTTAACAATTGATAATTGTATTAGATTATTCCATTGATACATTGATAATTGTATTAGATTATTGTCTTAAATTATTGTTTTAAATTATTATTGTTTCTTTTCAGAGAGATCCTGTTACTGGAGAGGAGCCATCAAGACTTCATCTGTGGAATACTCTTCATTTTGATAAAAAGAAGAATCAATGGATAAATGAAAAAGCTGAAGAAACTCATGTAAGTTTTATCAATTAAAAATATAATATTATTGAATGTAATGTTTTATACTAAACATATTGAATTTGTTTTCTTTTCATTGCAGGCACAGTTAATAGAGCGACTTTCCTCACAGGACTCTACAGTAGAACCAATCAATGAGGATGTCATTTTGGAGGAGGTTTTAGGCTCTAGATCTGGTTATAAAAGAGGATGGGGTCCATTACCGAAGGGTACATCGAGAATTAGAGGTAGTTCTTCATCTTCTGAAAAGCTCACAATTAAAGGGTGAATTACATGAGTGCCGAGAGCTCATCGCTCAGCAAGAGAATAAGCTTGCTCAGCAAGAGAAGACTATCCAGGATCCACAGGCGACGACTGCTGAGCTCGCTGCTTTCATGCGACAGTTTGTGCCTGGATATCATCCTAGTGGATCCCAGCAGACTTCACCTCCATAGTATATGTATTTTTTTTTAAATTATGTATTTTTTGAAACATTGTATATGATGATTTTATTGAAATGAATGAAAACTTTTATTAAAGTATTTTGTAAAACTTTTATATTAGAAAATTATTTCTAGTATCGTTGCTTTATATTATATTATTGTAACAGGTGCAATACAAAAAAAATATTAAAATAAAATTTTAATATTTTTAAAATTTAATTAAAATTTTATTACGGCGACTTATTTTCGCCGTAATATCAACCTATTACGGCGAAATTAAGTCGCCGTAATAGGTTTTTAATTAAATTTTAAAAATATTAAAATTTTATTACGGCGACTTATTTTCGTCGTAATATCAACCTATTACGGCGAAAATACATCGCCGTAATAAAATTTTAATATTTTTAAAATTTAATTAAAACCTATTATGGCAACTTATTTTCACCGTAATATCAACCTATTACGGCGAAATTAAGTCGCCGTAATAAAATTAAATTTTAAAAATTAATTAAATACCTACGGCGACTTATTTGCGCCGTAATAGGTTGATATTACGGCGAAAATAAGTCGCCGTAATAAAATTTTAATATTTTTAAAATTTAATTAAAAACCTATTACGGTGACTTAATGTCGCCGTAATAGGTTGATATTATGGCAAAAATAAGTCGCCGTAATAGGTTATTACGACAATATATTACTACGACGATTTGTAATGTATTACGACGAATTTTTATCATCGTAATAATTTATTACGATGACTTTTGTACCTATTGCGACGAATTAATTCGTCATAATAAGTTATTTTTTTGTAGTGAGCGATGGATTCTATGAGAGAGCACATTGAGTGGCTTACATCTATCGTACACATGTTTGTTCCACACCAGATAAATATATATATTATTAAATATATATTCTTATATTATATCAATTATTTATCTAATATATTGTAATTGATAGTTAAGCAAATTAAATTTTTTAATTATTCTTATAGGCTCCTGGAGCATCAGATCGGAGCGGACAGGGTGACGATCTTCCTCCTACAGATCATTGACCTCACCTACTTTTATTTTAGATATTCCATTTTATGTATTTTTAAATTTTGTTAAACTTTAACATGTAACTCTCTTAGTTGATGCAATGAAATTTATATTTGAAATTTTAATTTGAATTCTAAGAATGTATGCAATGTGATTTTAAGAATGTATGAAATATAATTTGGAATTAATGTAAGCAATGTGATTATTAATTGCATTAATTTTAGTTTAATATACAGGTTTAATTTAAATGTTTGTAATTTTAGTTTTTTTTTAAAAATGACCGTTGAATATGCCGACGCTTTATATAGCGTCGGTAGGTTATATAAAACCCGACGCTTTTAAAAGCGTCGGCCAATTATGTTGCCGATCCTATAAAAAAGCGTCGGCAAGTTTATATGTCGATGCTTTCCAAAAGCATCGGCAAATTTCGTCGCCACCCCCTTTGTGCCGACGCTTTACAAACCGCTGAAAAACCGTATTTCGACGCTTAAAAGCGTCGGAAAATAACTTAAAAGCGTCGTTAAAACTTAAATTTACTGTAGTGTTCATATGCTTGGATGATGATAGTTTTGAAAACAATGATTTAGGGGGAGGGTTCTCTGTCATGTCAGTTTCTGCTTCATTTGCTTGGATGATGATAGTTTTGAAAACAATGATTTCGGGGAGGGTCACACTAGAGTGTTCACCTGGTGGACGTTCCATAGCTCTTGCTTTTCTATTATGCACTCTTTGGACGTACAAAATGGTATACAGATTGAGATACAACTTAGAGATATATGTTTTCTTTATAAATGAAACGATTTCCTGTACCAATCCTTTGAAATCTTCTAAAAATAATAGAGTTGCATATGGAAAATGTAAGTCTCTCTCTACTTACCTGGTTTTCACATTCAACTGCAGAATTCACAGACAACTGCAGAATTCGGAAGGGATCGCAAGATTCATTCACTTCGACTCCAAGTTTTTTTTTTTTTTTTTCCACACCACCTTGCTCGCGTTGATGATAATGAAGAATATGTATATCATTACATGATTATTGATTTATTATTAAATCGTAACAGAGACCAGCACGAGCTGACATAATAACTACTATACTACTGATTGAAACATTGATGGCACATGAATCAAGTGCCACCACGGCAGTGGTCGTACTTCTTGCAGCCTCGGGATGGTGGATTCTTAGACTTTCCAAAGCAATTATATGAGTCACCCTTGCCCGGATCGCAGACTGGACGGTCTGGATATAGTGGTTTATTGCCAATTTGAGACATTTGAGGCTCCAGAAATCCTCTTTTGATTTCTGAACCAAATTGAAACTCCAACTCCGTCTCTTCTACTTTGCTTGTGGGGCCTGTTCCGTCGTCACGGTAGGCCGCCTCTGCCGCCGCCGCCGAGTGGGCTGAAAGCAGCGCACTACTAAAAATAAATGCAACAAAGAGAATAGAAAGCGTTCCCCATCTCTTCCTCTCCATTTGCCTTTTCCGTATCTCTCCTCTTTCACCCCACCCTCTCTTTAAAAGGATGCCTTTGATGCGGTTAGCTGGCCTAACCTTCATGTGGGATGATGGAAGGGAATCAACAAGGACAAAGTCCACCGTTTCTGTTCAATTTTTGAATAAGGAAAGTAATGATGAAGATAAGGATAAGAAGGATAAGGATAACGATCGATAGATCGATGAAAATAAGGACATGTTTGAATCATGCATGGAATGCTTTTCTTAAGCATTATTTGCATCCTTTAGAATGCTCTATGGATGAATAGCAAATACGTTACAGGAAACGACAAGCCTTGAATCGAATTTGCACCAAAGCACTAATAAAAACTTAATTGTTGACAAGAATTTTTTTTTCTGATCCTCTGTTAATTTGATTTGTATATGGATTTATAGAAGTTGAGCACCGCGGCGCTAGAGCGTGTGAAGCATCGATTCCCGGAGAGACGCAGCGCTTCACAACATATCCATTGTAGAGATTTGAAACGGACAAAAAATTTTAATCGAAGCATCATGCCACTTCGGCTTCTGAGGCAAGAATCGCCGCAAGAGATTCCACGACTATTTCCTTTCACACAACACATATATACACAGTTTATTTAAACAAAATCTCAATAATCCTCTACTTGTTTAAAACAAACTAAGTCCACATCTAAAATTAAGGACAAGGAGCATTAATACAGCTAGGTATCTTTCGATTTGAACCTAACCTTAGTGAAAACACCACAAAACTTTAACGGAATTTCATGTAGCATAAACGCTTTGAACCAGTTATTCGTTGTGTCAAAACCGGTGATACTCCATACACACCCTTAATATTTTTGTCTATACCACAATACGCTTAGCATTATTTATAGCCATGTGCTCATCCATTTCATGAATATTTATAAGAGAAACTCCATTCTCACTTGAGACAACACCATCTCAATATTCACATAGGTAAAATTCTTTCTGTATCTTTGTAACTAATAGATACTTGTCCATAATGACTGAACTTCATTAAGAGTTCGAAGACTCAACCCTCCAATCGTAACAGCTAGCACTCACAAGTTAGACGCTTCAAGCATCCACTTATCAACAATTTATTTTTACCCATTGAACCAAAACTAGTCATTTCCTAGTATTAGGTTGGGTTGCCATCATTGGTGGATCTTTAATCATGGAGTTTAAGACCCATACCAATTGAGGACTTTTTCACTAAGTCTCTTGAAAGAGGTTTAGTAAAAGGATCAACTAAATTATAACCGGATCTCACACATATGAGTGAAATTATTTCATCCTTGATTAATTTCCTCACATACTCATATCGCAGACTAATATGTCTAGACTTTCCATTGTACACTTCGCTGTAAGCTCTAGCTAAAGTAGCCTGGCTATCATAATGTATCGACACTACTAATATATTTTCACAAGCCAATGGAATTTCTAAAAGAAGATCCCTTAACCACTCACCTCTTGTCCTGCTGATGCAAGAGTCATAAACTCTGACTCGATGGTCAAATGCATGATACACGTTTATTTCTTGGATTTTCAAGAAATCGTTCCACCAGTTAGTGTAAACACCTAACCTATGGTAGATTTACTATCTCTTGCACTCGATATCCAACTTGCATTAGTATATCCCTCCAAAATAGCAGGAAACTTTGAACAGTGAAGACCAAGATTTTTGATTTTCATAAGATATCCAAAAACTCTTCCAATTGCCTTTCAATGCTTAACACTTGGACTGCTAGTAAACCTACTTAGTTTACTAACCGCAAATGCTAAATTAGGTCTAGTGTGTTGCATCAAATACATTAAGACAACCAATTGCACTTGCATATTCGAGTTGAGCCACAGCTCTTCCATCATTCTTTGCAAGTTTTATACTTGGATCAAATGGAGTGTTTACTTCTTTGAATTTTAGGTATTTAAACTTTTCTAACACTTTCTCAACATAGTGTAATTGACAAAGTTCAAAATTCTCACTATTTTGTTACACCTTGATGTCCAAAATAGTATCCACTTTTTCAAGATTTTTCATTTTGAATGAGGAGGTTAGAGACCTCTTCATTTCTAATATGACTTTCATCTCATTGCTGATGATCAACATATCATCAACATAAAGGCATACAAATATTACTATGTTCCTTTGCACCTTTGTGTACAAGCACTTATCAAAAATGTTATGAACAAATCCATTAGAAAGTATGACTGTGTCAAACTTTTTGTGCCATTTCTTTGGAGCTTGTTTTAATCCATATAATGATTTAACAAGTTTGTATACTTTATGTTCATTTTCTGATAGAACAAAACCTTCCGATTGTTCCATGTAGATCTCCTCATCGAGATCTCCATTCAGAAATACTGTTTTGACATCCATTTGATGAACATATAAGTTATGCAATGAAGCCAACGCAAATAACACTTTGATTGTTGTTATTCTTGTTACTGATGCATATGTGTCAAAATAGTCTATTCTTTCTTTTTGTCAAAATTCTTTAGCTATTAATCTAGCCTTATAGGAATTAAGAGTATCATCACTATGGTACTTCCTTCTAAACACCCACTTGCAACCAATAAGTTTAGACCCATTTGGTAGATCGATAATTTCTCAAGTGTGATTAGCTATAATGGAATCCATTTCATCTTGTATAGCTTCTTTCCAAAAAGCTAAATTTCTTGAAGCCATATCTTCTTTAAAGGTTTTAGGATCATCTTCCACTTGAAGAATAATAGGTACCTTACGGATAAAATTCTCTCTATTTCCTTCAACCAAATAAAGGAAAATAAGTTGAGAGTCTATTTCATCGGGTCCTAAATCCTTAGCCTTTTAGATTCTCTTACTTTTTTGAAGCTTCAGTTGTTCTTCAACAACCTTTGAAGATCTCTCCTAATGAGAATTATTACTTTTTAAATTTATAGGAGCTTGAGAATTATTACTCTTTAAATTCTCAAGAAACTTAACATCTCTAGATTCTACTATCACGTTAGACTCTAGATCCAAGAGTTTTTAAGCTTTGCTATTTGTAGCATAACCAACAAAGTACTTCTCATCCCTCTGGAACCCAATTTGTTCCTTTTGGGGTTTAGGTTCTTATAGTAGGCAAGACATCCTTACACTTTGAAATACCCAATATTGAGCTTTCTTCCTTTCAATATCTCATATGGAGATGTCTGAGTTTTTTTTAAAGAAATTCTATTTAAAATATGACAAGCAGCAAGTAAAGCTTCACCCAATAAATTAAATGAAAATTTGGATAGCATTAATCATCTCTTGTAATGTTCTATTCTTACGTTCTGCCAAACCATTTTGTTATGGTGTACGTGATGTAGAACATTGGTGTAGAATGCCATTTTCCTTACAAAATGCATTATAATTATTAGAAAAATATTCTTCACCCCTACACTTCTAAGGATTTTAATATTTCTACCTAACTTATTTTTTACCTCCGCTTTATATATTCTAAAAACATGGAAAGTATTATCTTTATGCTTTAATAAATAAACATATGTGAATTTAGAGCAATCATCAATAAAGGTAATGAAATACCTATTCCCACCTCTAGTTAACATGCCATTAAATTTACATATATCAGAATGCACAAGTCTAATAAGTTTAAATTTCTCTCAACGCTATGAAATAGTTTCTTAGTCATCTTTGATTTAATGCATATTTCACATTTATTGAACTCATCAATTTTGCAAGAAATCAAACCACATTTAACAAGCCTTTTCTTAGTACTAATTCCAATGTGTGCTAGTCTACCACATCGTAATGTAATTGAGTCAAGCATATAAGCGAAAGTAACATCTTTATTAATAGCATTATCAATGATACATAATCTGACCATTCCATCACTAGAATAACCCTTGCCAACAAATACACCATAACGGGTCAAGATAAGTTTGTTCGACTCCGAAATAGATTTTATTCCTGGTTTGCCCAAAAGATCCCTACTAATAAGGTTCCTATTCATATTCGGCACATGCAACACATTTGCCAAAGTAATTTTCTTTTCAGAAGTGAATTTGAGTTTCACATTTCCTTTGCCATGCACCTTGGACTAGCCTTCATTGCCCATTTATATCTCGTCCATCGGTGACATCCACATAAGTCTTGAATATAGACTTGTCATAGGAAACAAGGACGGTGGCACAGGTATCGTACCACAATCCGGGGACCTTTCTATGGATCACCATGACTGTGCTCATGATGGCAATGATTTCATCATTTTTAATGTTGGTGGCATTTGCTTTCTTGATTTGGCACCTGTGGTGTTTGCAATCACGAGCAAAATGCCCAGGTTTGCCACACACATAACAGCTTCCCTTGGGCTTCTTTTTCTGGAACTTCTCTTGATTCTTTTTGGACCAAGATAGTTTGCTTTGCCATCCTTTTTGTTCTTCTTAGGCTTGCTCACAGCATTGGCCTTTGAAGACCCCGATTCAACGTTGACATTCTCTAACTTCTCCCTCACCCTTGATTCCTCCTTGATTCGAAGGTGTTTCTGAATTTGCTCCAAGGAAAAGTCCTCGGTGTTGCGGAGAAGTTTTTTACTATAGCCCTTCCAAGATGGTGGTAATTTTATGATTATCGCACTGACTTGAAAAGACTCAGGAATATCAATTTTCACTGCTTTGATTTTGTTGATAATCACTTGCAATTCATGCACTTATGCAAGAATTGACTTCTTAACACACATCTTAAAATTAAAATATTTAAAGATAAAAAATTTCTTTGTACCTTCCTTCTCGGTCTTGTACTTGTATTTCAATGCGTTCCATATTTCTTTTGCCGATTGTGTGTTAGTGTATAGGTCATACAATCGGTCGGATAAAGCATTGAGGATGTGCCCGCGGCATATAAATTCGTCCTCCCTTGTTTTATCAATTTGATGGTGGTGACGAAAGTCTCGGTCTCTATTGAAATAACGCTTAAGATTGTTTAGTTTTTGAATAAGGGAAGTAAGGATGAAGATAAGGATAAAGATAAGGATAAGAATCGAGAGAGATGAAGATAAGAACAGGCTTGAATCATGCACAGAACGCTTTGCTTAAGCATTATTTGCATCCTCTCGAATGCTTTATGGGTGAATAGTAAATACGCCGCAGGATATGACAAGACTTGAATCGAGTTAGTACCAAAGCACTAATGAAAACTCGATTGTAGACAATAACTTATTTTTTTTGATCCTCTGTTGATTTGATTTGTGTGTGGATTTATAGAAGTTGAGTGCCGCGATGCTAGAGCCTGTGAAGTATCGATTCCTAGAGAGTTGCGGTGCTTTGCAACATATCTTTGCAGAGATTTGAAATGGGCAAACATTTTTAATCGAAGCATCACACCGCTTTGGCTTCTGAGGTGAGAATCGAAGCATCACGCCACTTCGGCTTCTGAGGCGAGAATCGCCGCAAGAGAGTCAGTGACTATTTCCTTTCACACAACACACATATATACTTAGTTTATTTAAACAAAATATCAATAGTTTATGGTATACACGGTCGAAGGTGGAAATTAGTACACGGTGCTACGAGAATTCCTGTTGTATAGCGTACATTCGTTAGGACCATGCAAGCCGTAGTGCTTTGGGAATCGCTAGACAAAAAGAGAAAAATTTTGAGGCCAAATGTTATGAGAGGCTTATGTCGTAAGCTAGTTCGAGTTTAAGATTTTGCTATTGTAGTTGTCATTGTTGTACATGTTATACGAGAGGTTTAGTATTTACGTGTCATGTCGCATCCTTAAGGGACTGTTTGGATGGAAGGGAATGGAGGGGAGAGGAAGGAAAAGAAGGAGAAAGGTTATAATTTACCTTGTTTGGAAAAAAGGTGAAAGAAAGAGGGGAAAGAGAATGGGAGTAACTGATTTTCCTTTTTCTTTCATTCTCATGGTTTATTCCCTGTTCGGGAGGGATATAATTGTTACATAACTCTTTTCCTTCTTTTCTCCCCATCTCTATCCAAACAAGATAATTGATATTATCTTTTTTTTTCCTTTTATCCTTTCCAAAAAAAAGGAAGAAGAACAACCATTTCTTTCCTTTCCTTTCCTTTCATCCCTTTCTTCTTTTTTACTCTCTCCTCCCTTTTCCTCCAAAGATTCAAACAAAGCCTAAATGCCGCCGATCTCTTTTCCGGTAATATATTTGAGCCTTGATTGTAGGGATGGCAACGGCTCTAGAATGGCCTAGGGCGGCCTATACCGTCCCCATCCTCATTAGGAAAAATGTTCTGGTTCTTCGTCCCGTTAAGCCATTATAGTTAACAGGACAGAGACGGGGATACTCGGCTAGATAAACGGGTACCCACTAGGTACACGTTTACTTATTTACATAAAAAAATAAAATTATTTTATTAAATTTATAATTTATTAAAATTTTAAAAAATAAAATTTTTTAGGATAAGATGCTGACGAATCGTGAAAGAAGGAAGAGCAACAGTTAGGGAGAATAAATTCAAACATATTTTACTATATATATATATATATATATATATTATTTATTTAAAATTTTAAAATTTTAATATATATATATATATTTATTTAAAAATGGAGATGGGGAGGAGAATACTATTCTTAGACCGTTTATCCGTTTAGCCGTTAACAAGAAATTTTTAGAATCCATTAGGCCATTTAGATCAAAAATTCTTTGATATGTTAAACCGATAGGATAAATGATTTGGGTTCCCAAAGGAACAATGTTTAATGCATCTAACCATGAAGGACCCAAGAAGGCTTGGGTACCTAAAATTAAGACATAAATGTTTTGCAGGAGTGTCTTGCAGCCATCAGACTGAAAAGAAAATGGTACCTGGACAGTGGTTGCTCAAGACACATGACGGGTGACAAAGATCAATTCATCACCCTTGAATCAAAAAGAGGTGGAGTAGTTACTTTTGGTGATAATGGTCAAGGCCATATTATGGGTATTGGTAAGATTCAAATTACTCCATCTACTCATATTGATAATGTTTTATATGTTGATGGACTTAAACATAATCTAATAAGTATTAGCCAACTGTGTGACAAAGGGTTCAAGGTTTCTTTGAAGCTTCTGTTTGCACTGTTACTAATCCCATTGATAATAGCATTATTCTTGTTGGTAAACGCTATGGCAATGTGTACTTAATTGATTTAAGTAATTTATCTCCAAGTAATCATTGCTTAGTTGCTGATAATGCTAAGATGAATGAGATTGGTTGGCTATGGCATCGTAGATTAGGTCATGCAAGCACACACCTAATTTTTAAATTATTGAAAATGGATTTAGTTAAAGGTATTCCTAGTCTAAATTTTGAAAATAATCGAATATGTGATGCATGTCAATTTGAAAAACAGACAAGAACTTCTTTCAAATCTAAGAATGTTGTTTCAACTACTAGGCCACTAGAGCTACTACACATGGACCTTTTTGGACCTACTAGAACCACAAGTCTAGGAGGAAAGAAATATGGTCTAGTGATAGTAGATGATTACTCTAGATTCACTTGGGTAATGTTTTTGGCTCACAAAGATGAGACTTTCTCAATATTCATAAAATTTGTCAAGAAAGTCACTATGAGAAAAACACTACCATAGTGTCTATTAGAAGTGATCATGGAACTGAATTTGAAAATCACTTATTTAAAAAATTCTGTTTTGAAAAAGGCATACATCATAACTTCTCTGCACCTAGAACACCGCAACAAAATGGAGTTGTAGAAAGGAAGAATAGGACTTTAGAAGACATGGCTCGTACCATGCTATGTGAAAGCCAACTTCCAAAATATTTTTGGGCGGAAGCTATAAACACAGCTTGTTACATTCTAAATAGAGCCCTAATTAGACCTATCCTTAAGAAAACTCCCTATGAACTTTGGATCAATAGGAAACCAAATTTAAGTTATTTTCATGCATTTGGTTGTAAATGTTTTATTCATAACAATGGTAAGGATAATCTTGGGAAGTTTGACGCAAAGTCTGATGAAGGTATCTTCCTAGGATATTCTACATCTAGCAAAGCATATAGAGTATTTAATAAGAAAAGCTTAGTTGTAGAAGAATCCATTCATATAGTGTTTGATGAGTCTTTAGCATCAAGTTCAGATAAAATTGATGATGAGGAAGATACATCTTTGATTGAAAGAGATATTGAAAAATTAAATATATCTTCAGATCAAGAATCTGAAGTTAAGGATGATGACTCACCTAAGGATGATGGTATTGATACTGTTCAAAATGATCAAGATCTACTTAGAGATTGGAGATATGCTTATGGTCATCTTAAGGACCTAATTATAGGTGATCCATCTCAAGGTGTAAGGACTAGATCATCAATGAGAGATATCAATAATCATCTTGCATTTGTATCTCATATAGAACCTAAGACTATAGAGGAAGCCGAGAAAGATAGTTATTGGATGTTAGCAATGCAGGAAGAGTTAAACCAATTCACTAGAAATCAAGCTTTACAATCATTGTTGTCACGCCCCAGACCCAAATATTGGGATAGGGTGACAACCCGCCGCGTGCCGGGCACGCAAGGCGTCTTAAAAATCTTGATATACGATTCAAATGTGCAATAATTACGAAAACCAACATAATACAAATGATAGTTATAAGTTTTGGATTTCAAACCCTACACCCAAGTCATGCTAATAAAGTTGGGCTACAACAAGCCCTACACACAAACATAATAGGATTACACCAATGCAATGGTTCTTATTTTATTTATTAGAAGCTCCGTCAACTCCGAATATCCATCATCAACCCTGAGGCTCTGAAA
Organism: Calamus simplicifolius; assembly: GCA_900491605.1. Lineage (NCBI taxonomy): Eukaryota > Viridiplantae > Streptophyta > Magnoliopsida > Arecales > Arecaceae > Calamus > Calamus simplicifolius. Next base: position 24,713 of record UESW01000243.1, on the reverse strand, counting down.
AACATTGTGAAGGTTTAATGAGTTTACACTCAATAAGTAAGCCTATTATGCAATCATATCATACTTCAATTATGTTTAACATGCTATCAACATATGCATTTTGTCAACTTAACATAAATTGAACATTCGATAAGCATCAAAATATACATTCTAGCAAACTCACTGTTTATGTAATTATAGATTTCCTATGTGTCCCATGGCCCTGCAATACCTCAAACAGAGCACATCCTCCAGATGTGTGGCCATATAAAATCAACAGAACACATTGTACGATGTATGGGGCCATACCATAATAGAACACACTCTACGATGTATGTGGCCATAAGAAAATCAAACAGAACATATTGTAAGACATGTGGGGCCATACCATAACAGAACACACTCTACGGTGTATGTGGCCATATCATAACAGAACACGTCTACAATGTGTGGGGCCATATCATAACAGAATACATCTCCAGTGTGTGTGGCCAAATCATAACAGAACACAGCTACAATGTGTGGGGCCATAGTAAAGGAGAACCGCGGCGACACATATAAATTTATTTAACATTTTCATCATAATTACATCATGCATCTGTACCTCACATTACCTTACAGTGATTTGCATAGTAATAGAAAATGCATATAGTCACCTCAATATAAACTTATCGTACAGGTAATCACATTTCTGGCATCTACATCAATAAATCATTTCTTACAATATTACCAATCACTATAATCATATAATTGTTCATTTGTAATCCACAGTTCCATGCTACATAGACAATTCAGATAATTTCTATTTTCTTCTTATTTATAAAAATGCATGCAAACTGTATATACTCAATTTATCAATTAAATAATTATTAAATTTGCATAATAGTCTTACTTACCTCCTACGCAAAATCCAAATGATGCACCAACTAATCAGATGTCTGGGCACCTACAGGATCAATGTACATAATTAATTTACTGAAATCTAATTAATAAAATGACCCTTAAGACCCTACCCAGACTAGTTCATGGGCCCAACTTTGGTCTCGAATATCTCCTACTATACACACCCAATTGGGGAAGTAAAAATACCCCAAGAAACTAGAATTAACCCAGATTCTAGCCATATAATTTTCTTGCTAATCTTGGCCCGTTACGGGGCCCAAAAATCAGCCCCAAATCTGCTCGCTGCACGGCCCAATAGGCCCAGACCAGGCCGGCCCAGATCCATCACCCCCGCTCCCTTGTTTTGCCCGAAACAGGGGACAGCCTTCGGCCGGCGGCCAGGGCCGCCGCCGGCCTAATCCCGTCCGGCCCGGCCACCGGAGGCCGGGCCAGAGCCGGCCGCCGCCGCGGCCGGCCTCCTTCCCCACTCTCTCTCTCTCTCAATTTCTCTCCCTCTCTCTCTTTCTCTCCGTGCAGCTCCCGCGTGAAATTCACCGCGCCGGCGTCGAATCCGGCAAAATTGGGGCCGGTCCGACCGCCGCCGCGGCCGACCTCCCCTCTCTCTCTCTCCTTAATTTTCTCTCTCTCCTCTCTTTCTCTTTTTCTCTCCGCACAGGCAATACTGTGCCGGTCGGCTTGACCGACGAATTGAGGGCAGTCCGGCCACTGTTGGCCGAACCGGAGCTGGCCGCCGCCACGGCCAGCCGCCTTCCTCCATCCACTCTCTCCGATTTCATTCTCTCTCCCTCTTTCTCTCAATTTCTCTCTCCCGGGCTCTCTCTCTCTCTCTCTTTGGCTCTCTCTCTCTCCCAGGCTCTCTCTCTCTCTCTGGCAGGGGAACATACCTGAGAATGATGCGCATCAGGATGAAGGAAGGAGTCCTCCTCCTTCACCTTTTAATTATCTGTGCGATGCTTCGGTACGGGAGTTCCCGAAAGACTAAACGCTTCACCTGAAGCGAAGCGTCAGCCAGAAAAAACCAACAGATTAGAATCTGGTTCATCTGAACTAAATCTGATTCGTCTAAACCAGGTTACTACAATTGTCACCCCTCGACAAGCACAGGCTCCAAGGTTCAGCTTCTTGGCAAGATAAAATAGGCCATACGTAGTGCTCTTGTGGTGACGGCGTATTGGCAGCTTGTTAGGAACTTGCATTGATGCACCTCTTACGTCCACCACAAAAGGAGAATAAATAAAATAAAGAGAATATAATGTTGGATGTGTCTCTACCGCTCAGTTTATGCCTTAGGAGCCTTGTCCTCTCTTTCAAAGACATCGAGGTAAGGCTCTGGAACTGACCCAAATTAGCTTCGGATAAGGTCAAGAGTAGAATTTCATTATTTTCAGGTGGGGGCTTGAAACGGTTAAATTTTGGTTTGAAATTCATAAGTTCAAAAAGAAAAGATTTTAAAATTTATTTTAAGATTCATAAGCTTAAGAAGAAAAGATTTTTTTCATGTTCAATTATGATTGATAAATATTAATATTTGATGATAATAAATATTACTTGATTTTCTTTCTTTTTCTTCTTTGGATGAATATTGATGATATATATATAGTATATCTAATAAATTACATCAAAAGTCTGTAAAAGCAACCAAATTAACTTGATTTAAGAAACCTCTTCCTTTATAATTATTAAAGACTATAGAAAAGAAAAAAGATATATATTTAAAATATACTTGAAACAATTAATTAATCAATTTTTAACAAATATAAATGCACCATCATAAGTAAAAATCTAAAAAATATATATTTTTAACAAACATAGCAGATACTTATAAAGTCATGAATATAATTAAAAAAATTTAAAAATTTTAAGTATCTACATATATGTAATACTAAGTCAAATTAATTCTCAACAAACATCAAATACACATATTAGCATCAAATCAAAATATCTATGAAATGTAATATATATATAATATTTGTTGATTAAATGAACACTAAATATCTTTAATTAAAATAGTAGACGACTTACAAGGTATTTTCAAAGTTTCTAATTTAATTCATAAAAATTTATAAGGAACCAATCCTTTTCACATTGGTTCCATGGTTCTAGATTTAAAACCAATCTTATGAGCACTCAAAATCAAACTAACTCAATCCTATTAAATTGAGTTAGTATTTGTTCTTAGGTTATTCTAACTCATTGCTCATCCCTAATTGAAACTATAGTTAACCATGTAAATACTTTGACTTTTTTTTTCCTTTTTTCATCATCTCTTTTGCTCCCTTTTATTTGTCATCTCTTTCATTTAAACAACCATGGAGAACATTTAATTCAAATCTCATGCTTTCTTCTGAATACTATAGAAGGTATTTAGAGTATCAAATTAGGATAAAAGAAATTCTAAAAGTAGCTAAACTAATGAACTCTCAAACATATTCAGCTTTATGTTATCCAAGTTATTAAAGTAGCGAAGAAACTTCATAATATTCATACTACCTCCGCTAACACTATCATAAGTGAAATTGAGCAATCTGATTACCTTTTTTAGCTTTATCGAATTTGACAAATTTTCTACCGGTGGCTCGAGAAAATCCTTAGCATCATCAATCTGGCGTAATGGATTTTCACATTGAATGTCTCATGATCATTAAATAAATTATATTAGAATATTTTCATCTCTCATAATATACATTATCCATAACATTCGTTCTTTGGATAAATATTTGATGATATATACATTGTGTAATAAATTACATCACAAATCTGTAGAAGCAACCTTGATGTTAGGAATCTTTTGTTTTTGCTAAACATTAAATACTATAAAAGAGAAAAAGGATATATATTTGAAACAATTAACCTATCACCTTTCGATAAGCATAACTACGACATCATAAGTAATATTTCAAAAGATAAATATTTTTAACTATCATAATAAATACTTATAAAGTCATGAATATAAATTAAAAATTTTAAGTATTTACATATAAGTTGAGTACATATATGTCAAACTAAATCAAATTTATTTCCAACACATATCAAATATATATGTTAGCATCAAATCAAAATCTTTATGAAATGTATATATATATATATATATATATATATATATATATATATATATATAAGAATTATTTATAAGATTCAGATTGGTTTCTTGGTTCAAGATATAGAATAAACCTTACGAGCACAGAACCAAACCAATTCGATCCTATCAAATTAAATTAGTATCAATTCTTGGATTATCTTAACCCATTGCTCCCTTTTTTTTTTTTTTTGTTATCTCTTTCTTTTAAGCATCCATGGCAAACATTTTGATTCAAATCTCATTCTTTCTTTTAAATATCAAGGAGGTCTTTAGAGTACTGGGATAGAAAAAATTTGAGAATTAGCCAAACTAATAAATGCTCAAACATATTCAACAAGCTTCAAATATACATACACGCACTCCACAAAACAAGGTAATTAAATGATATACTCTTAGAAGCCGATGCCAATAAGATATAATAAACTTTTAAGAACATAATATTTAATTCACTTTTTATCATACCAAAACATTTTATTAAATAATAAATATCAATACGATATGACTACTATTTATATGTATTCTTAGTGCCATTGCAATACCTTTTATTTAATTATTTGAAGATTTTATTATGTTTGGCCTCATGCTAGACAAATATCAATCAATCAAAAGATTCGATTCAATTTGGATTGCTACAACATGCTAATTTGCTTATGCTTCTAATTTTGCAACATCAAAAAAATATTTCAATATCCAAAACATATTAGATGTAAAAAAATGCAAAATATAATAATAAATTTGATAGCATGTAAATATTATTTTAAAAATTTGAGGCCAAAAAAATTCAAAGAGTACAATATGCAAAATTATAGTCAAAATTATAAATATTTAATGTAAATAATATTTTTGAGTTTTAATTAATAAAATTAGGGTTAATATATCAATTTTGGGCATAGAGTCCAATGGGCCAAAGAACATATTAATTGAAATGATCGAAAATTGTCACCACATCAATAAACGTATCCGATGACAAAGATCGAGTTTTCACATATCGAGTTATCTTCGATTTGACTGATCAAGCCACGTTTGAACTGACTGATTGGGCTACGGTTCAACAGACAGCAAGAGTCGGTCTCCTTATTGACTCCAGAGTTAGTACCGACGCCATCATCGGTCTTAATGCCGACACTAGGGTCTGTCTCTGTACTTTGGTAGGATCGAGCTATCTTCAAACCTCGACAGGGCCGAGCTATCTCCGAACCTTGGCAGGGCGACCCTCATCCCTTCAACGTAAATGCCATTATTGCTTCAAATCATGCCGGATATCTCGGAAGATAAACCACCCAGATTGCAAAGATTGCGTAGTGAGCTTCTCTAAACAGAAACGGAAGCCAAATACAACATTCCGTCCATTATCAACGAGATTTCAAATTCTCGATAAAGTGCCCATCAGAGAAGCCAAATACAGCACTCCATCCTTGATCAACGAGAATTTAAATTTTTGATAAAGCGCCCGCCAAAGGAGCCAAATACAACACTCAATTCAGGATCAATGGGATTTCAAATTCCCGATAAAGCTCCCGTTAGCTCCATCAACTGTCGATACCAGGATTTTGGCCTTATTGAATGCCAACTCCTTAAAATGCACCCAAAAAAAAAAGGTAACAACTCACCTTATAGGCAATGCACAAATATCAAGTCCCAAAATTTTTTAGGTACGCTCTCGAAGGTAATCTAAGTCCCAAAAAAAAAACTCTAGCAAAGGCCATTGCTCTTAAAAAAATCATCTCAAGGAATAAGATCTTTTTATTGGAGCCTTCTTCTTTCATCTGATTGCCGAAGATTTTTACTGACTTAGGCATTGGAGGGTCTTTCACAGGGACCACTTCCGTGCTTTCTGCGTAAAAACTGTCTTGCATGTCCATCCTGACGAAAGAGTGCTATCCGGATCTCAACGTGCGCCGCCATCAAACCGAAAAATTGAAATCAACAGTAACATTAATTTTAGGAAAAAAAAATTTATGCATTAGGTACAGTGTAAGTCACGTGCACTGCACTCCAATTGCACCGGCGATTTATGCAACGCATGTGCGCATGCTTGTCAAAATTAAAAATATTTTTTTGTTGCCTTTGGTATGTGTATGCGGTGCAGCAAGACTTTTTTTTCAATCTTAGATCTAATTAGGCTGGGCCAACCGTGTGATGCTGAGAATAAGTCCAGTCGCATGAGGACCTACCGCTGAAGAGCGAGGGTCCCATAAGCTGGAAGCCAACCATCCGACTTGGTTCGAGTGCAAGTCCTATGGGCCGTGCGGCCTATCGCCCCCCGGGGAAGGGAAGGGATTAGTAATGAGTTAGAAATTTTTTTTTTAAAAAAAATGCTCGATAAAATCAACTGGCAGCAGCTAACCAAAGAAATAAAAAAGAAAGCATTTCGATGCGAGTCCTAGATAAGGTTGGAAGTAGATTAGGCCAGGTCGGGCCAGACCCTTGTCCAAAGCCCAACTCAATTTTCTTTTCCCAGTTTCAGGCCAAACCAAGGCACAAAACTTTTGGGCTAACTCAGGCCGGAGCTCGACCCGAACTAAAGCCTAAGCTTTGGCCTGAAACCCATTTGGCTGACCCGAATTAGCTCATTTGGGATAAAGCACTCGCCCGGCTCGATTTTAGCTTATTTTTAGTAATTTATTTACAAAACTGTTTGCTTATTTGCTGAGACATATAAGTTATCTAATTAGATATAAAATGATTGTATATTTAGGCAATAAGTACATGAATTCAATTGTGTATAAAATAAAAAAACTACATGAATATTCAGTCAATCCAACGTAATCGAACCTGATTTGGGCTTCATAATGAGTCTGAATCAGTTTGAATTTGAGCGGGGCCTAGCTCGGCCCGAATCCTGCTCGAGTCCGGTTCGAAATTAATATGGACATTAATTTTGAGCTCACATCCGGTCTGAAGTTCAAAAACCTTCAGCCCAAATACGGCCCAAAGCTAGCCCGGCCCAAGGCTTCTTCCCGACCTGGTCCCAGGGACACTCGACAGCGGACCGGGGCCTTGGTTAATCGCTCGGCGGCAGGGTGCCGGTAGAATAGTTAATCGCCGCCGCCCGCCTGACTACGGCCTTCATTAATCGGAGGCGGAGGCGAAGCTGGAGCAACGCATTACTGAATCTGATATAAAAACTTGGTTTGGATTCATCTTAAGTGGGCATATCAAGTATATAATACAAATTATATATACGGCTAATCCAATTAATATATTTGTGGGCCAAAATCATACGATAAATAATTTTAAATTATAAATATATAACACTTTTTTTTCTTATTTAATATGAAATTATTTTATAATATTACAGACGTATTAACAACTCAATGTTCATAAAGAAGAATGCCATCGGCAGGAGCGACAGCAGTTTCTTCTCTATCCTCTTTTATTCCCAAAAGCCATAACTATAAGGGATAGCAGAGAATAAAGTTAACCAAAAGGATAATTCATGGTTAATCATGGTTAACCATGGGATATCCCCTCAATTTATTCCCTAGAGAATGCAGGAATAGCTGGTTATCCCTTCAAATAAGAGTAAAAAAAGGTTATCCTATGGATTTACCTTTTTGCATTTGATATGATCAATGGGATAGTCAAGGGATATTCCTAGGAATAGCCAGGGAATAAACTCTATCCCGTACACTTATCCATAGATAATATTTTTTCTATCAAACACTATCTTAATCTTGCATTTAAATGGATGCCTTTGATATTGATGGCGCTTTAGAACTCACAATTCAGCGATAAGAGGATCGAGGGTTAAGAAAAGAAAAGGAAAGAAATTTTTGAGGTGAAGTTGCTCCGCAGAACTAGAACGTATAATCATGCCCATGACCACGGCGTGGTTGCATGGAAAAGTTACAACGTGGTTGGATGATGCCAAATTTACGCCGTGCTCCCGAGGACATGCAATCTGGATATATGCACGAGATATTATTGCACTCGACTGCTTTTAGCACCATGCATGGGTTATTAGAAGGGAAATATATTCTATATAAATATTTTCCATCTGGCTCATTTGGGCCGGACCATTGATCCCATCAGAGAGGTCCACATTTAGAAACATTGGCTAGAGATTAAAAATTTCAGAACTTGGTAGAACTCTGAGAAATTAGACAAGACTTAGAAGAGTTGATCATTATAAATTTAAAAAATAACTAAACTATATATGGTACTATATATATATAGTTAAAATATTTATATATTTACAAATACTAGTGAAAACTTACATGCAAATGCACGCCTAGAAAAGAAAATATTGTGAGATTTTAAATATTTCATTCCATTTTTTTTGAAATCTTCTTCACAAATTTAAAGAATACAAATTGTAAATACCCAAAAAAAAACAAGAAAGTTATATATATATATATATATATATAGCTGTAAGATTTTATGCATGGTTATAAATTGACCTATCCCTAAATTTTCTTTTTTGCTTTTTAAATATAATGAACTTTGTTATACCATAATACAACATAGCAGTTCCTAACGATAATAAATTCAACTTAAATAACTATGCATAAATGCATTTATAGAAGATAAGAGATTTAGGAGGCAGGGCCGGCCTGTTACTATGGGACTCTAACGATTGATGGTGGCCTAGCTATTGAGGAAGACAAGCATCAAGAATGTTGTATGCTCAAAATATAAAATGGTTCATGCATATGAATTGAAACCATACTACAACCAACGTCGCTTGCTTTGCGGTTGTTCATGGTGGGACGCCCATCTAAGCATCATCCACTTTCTTAGTCCGTTTTAAGGTCGAAGGAGGAGGAATTTTTAGGTTTAAATACCAGTGTCGATGGAAGCGAGTCAGTATCAATTTAAAAAACCGATCTGATCCAAATCTTAATTGAAATAGAAGTGTTTTAATACACTTGGATGGCCAAGATTAATGCTGTTAAATTTAAAGCACAGAAATTATCGATGCTTTGTATAGATAATACAAGAAAATAAGAACTGGAAAGTTGAAAATAATAAATTAATAACAGCAAAAAAAAATCTACCGGTTGCAATACATGGAATCATTGGTTAGTAATTTACAAAGATCGTATCAATTTAAAAAACGGATCTGATCCTAATGTGGCTAATCACACGGTCAGGCGACATGATAACAACCCGCACGATATTTTGAACGCAAGTAGCCTCGGATTCGGCTTAGCCACAGCTTCAGTCTCGGCTTCGGCCTCGGATTCGGCTTAGCCTCGGCCTCAGATTCACTTCGGCCTCGGATTCGGCTTGGCCTCGGCTGCGGGTCCTACCTCCAAGTCTCGCCTCAGTCTCAGTCTTGGCCCTAACATCAGTTCATACCACGCGCACTCTACCCTCATGAAATCAACTTCGAATATCGAGCTCGGTGATCTAAAACACCAGCTACAACACGGCTGGCCCGCTTATCATTGCTAAAATCACGGATAGTTGCCAGCGCACCCAACAGTCGTCGGTATTCACGGTGCTCGCTTGGCAACGACGTACCTACCCATCGTTCACAGAGCTGATCCTGAGTTATTCGACGGTTCTAACGAGGGGAAAAAGGGACCCCCGGACGGGTATAAAAAGAGGACCCGAACTCGCAAGAAGAGGTAAGCAAAAACTCTCATCTAAATTCATGTTTTCCTCAAGTCACTAACTTGAGCGTCGGAGGGTCCCCGCCGGAACCACCGGCCCGGGACTTCTTTTGTAGGTTCCTAGCCAGAAAGGAGGTGGCCTTGTTGCATTCCTGAAAACACGCAGAGGTCTCCTCTCGCCCGGTGCTCTTCGAAAGTAATTTGGCGGCAACAGATTGGCGCGCCAGGAAGGGGGTGCACACGGCAGACAGACGTTTACCCCCACGCATCTGCGACCCCGCGATATCGGCAAGGAAGACGATGGTGATGACGCGAGCACAGGAAGCTTCCACCAGCCAGGCCGCGAGACACCTCCCGTGGGTTGAGCAGACGGAGGCCAACCTCCCTATTCCGCCTCACGCGCAGCCGCAGGCTAGCTAGGCTGATTGGCTTGATGCCCTGACCTAGCAAGTGCAAGACTTGATAGTGGTAGTGCGAGGACTACAGGAGCAGGGCTTTGCCGCCATGCATGTGCCACCTCAACCCCCACCGCATACGGAGGGCCATGTAGCCAGCCAACTTCATCAGGGCAAGACCCCTCCTGAGGCCTCCCACCACTCGCCCACAAGGCCTCGACATCGGAAGACCTCCAAACGATGACGGTCTCTTTCTCGTCATTCCGATCGCTCTTACAGGCGGCGTGGTGAGAAAGAACCAAGGCATGTGCACTCCTTGCACCGCCAGCCTACCCCATTTTCATCCTCCGACTCCTCAAAAGAAGACACCAATAGGAAGACCGTTCGTCAGGCCGAGCAGCGGCTGGATGAATATCATCAGCGGTTGAAGGAACTTGGCCACCGGATTGCCAACCCATATGAAACGGACTACGACCATCGCCCTCCACTCTCTCATCGCATTATGGAGGAGCCGGTCCAACCTCATTTCCATCTTCCCCAGCTGGATCCCTATGACGGCACTACAGACCCCCTGGACCACCTAGAAAGCTAAAAGGTCCTCATGCAAGTCCAAGGGGCGACGGACTCTCTTCTCTGTGTAGCCTTTCCGGCTACTCTCTGGAAGGCAGCGCGTGCGTGGTAATCCCATCTACCACCATGCAATATCAACTCTTTTAAACAGCTTGAGCGATCTTTCCTGGCTCATTTTGATGCATGCCGAAAGATCCCCTGAGTGGCTGATAGCTTGTTCGTCGTCCAACAGAGGAGCGGTAATCCCTTAAAGATTTTGTGGCTCAATTAAAGGAAGCGGCACTAGAGGTATATAACCTTGAGGACTCCGTGGCTACGTTGGCTTTGAAGAGAGGGCTACGTCCATCCAGGTTTGCCTATTCCCTTGATAAAAAGCCTCCTCACTCCTATGCTGAACTGTTGAGCCGGGCATAGAAGTACACTCGTGCAGACGAAGCAGATTCCTCCAGGAGGGAGGTTGACAAAGGATCCGATAAGAAGCCTGCACCTTCAGAACTAGCTGGGACATGGTCCCGAAAGCCGGAGCCACCCCGTCGGTCAGATAATCGGCCTCAGATGCTGGCCCCAAGGAGCATTTTACTCCGCTTCTTGCCCCTATATCCCACATCCTATTAGAGATTGAGGAGGAGCCCTACTTCCGATGTCCACCTCCCATGAGGCCTGGGATCCCCCGCAGCAAGGAACTCTACTGTCGATATCACAGAGACTATGGCCACGACACTGAAGACTGTCGCCTATTGAAGAAAGCTATCAAGGAACTTGTTCAGCAAGGCCATCTAAGCAAGTTTGTCCAGAGGGGGAACCCTACTGCTGCGGGTCCATCGGCACTTCCTATGCCACATTGGCATAGACAATGCCCCAATGGAGAAGACCGTGCCTATGATCTCCTGGGGGGCAGGCAGCGGTTCTAAAAGATAGTGAGAGGAGGAAGAAGGCTCTGTAATCCCTTCTCAAAAAGGGATCTAGAAGGGGTAGTGAATAAAAATGATGATAGCGTCTCGTCTCTATGACGATCGCTAAACATCCTATAAAGCAGATTCTGGTTGATAGTGGAAGCTCAATGAATGTTTTGAGTTATGACGCTTTTGTTAGAATGAATTTGCCTACAAGTACTCTTCTACTAGTCACCACTCCCTTAATGGGTTTCACTGGAAACTCCGTCAGGGTTGAGGGGGAGGTCACCTTTCCCGTTATCGCCGAGACTCCACCGCGTCAGAGCACAGTTCTCATGAACTTCCTGATGGTTCGGGTCCCACTAGCTTACAATGCAATTTTGAGGAGACCTGGTTTAAACCTGCTGGATGCTGTCATCTCCACCAAAAGGTTACTTGTAAAGTTCCCCACCAACAAAGGAGTGGAGAGATGAGGGGAGAACAGAATCCGTTGCCGCTCTGCTATCACTTAGCCCCCAGTTCACAAGAGACGATGTCGGTAACAGCGCCTGAACCGCTCTACCCCCGAGACTTGGAGAGGAGAGGGGAGCCAGCCGAGCACCTTCTGACCTTCCCCTTAGGGGAGGACCCGACGAGAACCATCCAGGTCGGAGCACTACTCCCAGAAGAGGCATGCAGTCAGCTCCTTGTTTTCCTACATGCAAACTCTGACATCTTCGCATGGTCATCATCTGATATGCCAGGCATCCCTGAGGAGATAATCACTCACCGGCTCAACCTCAAGCCAGAATGTCGGCCCGTTCAACAGAAGAAGAGAAGCTTCGCTCCATATAGGCAGAAGGCCATTGACGAGGAAATCCACAAACTGAAAGCTGCATGCCACACTCGGGAAGTTTGCTACCCCGATTGGTTGGCTAACGTCGTGATGGTCCGCAAGGCCAACGGGAGCTGGAGGATGTGTGTAGAATTCACTGATCTCAACAAAGCATGCCCTAAGGACAACTTTCCTTTGCTCAGGATCAACCAATTAGTGGACGCTACGTCCGGTCACGAAACCCTCAGTTTCATGGATGCCTTCTCTGGGTACAACCAATCAGGATGAATCCGACAGACGAGGAAGCTACCTCTTTCATAACAGAGAAGGGATATACTGCTACAAGATGATGCCATTCGGACTGAAGAATACAGGAGCCACCTACCAAAGGCTAATGAACAAAGTCTTCGAGGACCAGATCGGACGTAACATGGAGGTATACGTGGATGACATGCTGACAAAAAGCGTCCGCACCACCAACCATATCGCCGAACTGATGAAGACCTTTGGCAACCTCTGCTGGTACCAGATGAGGCTGAACCCACGCAAGTGTGCCTTTGGGATGACAGCTGGCAAATTCTTAGGTTTCATGGTGACATAACGAGGAATCGAGGCAAATCCTGATAAAGTCCGAGCCATTCAATTTTGTACCGGTTGATGACATACATGCCATGGTATCCTTGGTTAGGACAAAATTTGAAGGAAATGATAATGCTTGATTCTTATTGTTGGTATTAAATTTTGCACTATAGTGAATTTTCTTAGAAATTTTGTGATGCACCTCGGCCGTACTCTCAATATCCAGATTTCTTCTGGCTTATAAAAACTCTTTTGTTTCAGCCTTCTTTCTACCTTGTCTGGATTTACTTTGAATATTGTGGTTTGAGGGTTCGGTTCGGTTCTGTTCTCTTCATTGGTTGGCAAGGGTTTCCATGTAAACTATATATATTTTTCCTCCTTTCTAACTCTTGTAGTATCAGTCAACTTATTGAGGATGTTTCTAATATGCTAAGAAAGTTATGTTTTTTTTAGAAGAAAGATTTGGTCGTACAAGGACTGCCCAATCTACATATGTTCCTCACCTTTGATCACCAGTGCAATATATGAGACTCAATTGCTTTGGCTCTTAGAAGCGGTTGTTATATGCAGTCTGGGCATAGTTCTGAGGAAAAAGGTAATCTGGCATTAATCTATAGATAACATATTGGTTCTATCATGACGATTCCACTTCTAACCACTCTATCTCTAAAAAACTATAATTTGCAGGATTAATGTACACATGTGAAAGAAATTTTAATTTGGCACATTGCAAGTAGTTCCAAGAAAGAACGCTATGATAAAGGAACATAGAATATCTTACCAATGCATCATCTTTTCAAGTCAACATGAAATACCATTTACATTCTTCCCTCTCTGTGTGGAACTTCTTTAGTTCTAGAAAGTCCTTGTAGGTCAGCTTTTTAGTTGCAAACATAACCAATAGTTAAGTTGGTTTAATGGTTTATGATTGCTACTTTGTGTGCTTCTTTGTACTGTCTCATAGAGAGTTGACATGACATTGATGGTGGATCACTGAATGCTAAAAAAATCTGTTGGATCATACCTTGATTAATATGATTCAATTTATACAGTTTCGATAAGGCCTTGCTTGCTAAGGTTAATTTCCTTTGGTTGGGTATTTTTGATTGAACTCTTTTCATTTGTATGGTATAACAATGTTGTAATGGATTGAGACAAGATTCAAGCAAAAAATTGAATTTGAGATGGTACTCTCCTTATATCTTTGATAATAAACACTTGTAGTGTTGCAAGTTTCCATCAACTATGGTTTAAATAAAGGATAAATATAATGCATCAACAAATAGAGATTATTTTTAAATAATTAAGCATTTGTTTCAACAACTTTTGTTTTTAGATTGGTAACACAGATTGACTCTTTCTTTCTCAAATATCTTGATCTCTCATAAGTTGTGAGAAGAAATGGTGCTTCTATAAGATTCGTTTATTTATTTGGTCTTGTTTTCTCAAGTTGTACCTACCATTTCAACACTTCTTTTTTTTTCTTTTGAAGGATGGTATAAGCATGATTGGTAAGTTTCATTCCAGAATTAAACTTTGTTTGGTGAATGAACTTAGATTCTTCCGTTAGTAAGCATTTATGAACATTCATCTTCATGAGATTCATATTTCCAATGAGATGTCTTTGATGCAACTTTCTCACAATCCTATATATTGTTGATTTTTTCTTTTCATTTCTTCCATTAGGTGTTGATTTTAAGGTAAAGATTGTTGACATTGGGGGGAAAAGATTGAAGCTTGCAATCTGGGATACAGGTACGTATTTTCTCATTTTTGTTTGAGAAATTAAATGTTGAAATTGGCAACCATCATCATTCTTGATTATATCCTCCATTCCTTAACTTGATCATTCATTTACTTTATGTTAACATTCACTCTACATGTATTTAAATTGCCTTCCCCTCCCTCCTCCCATCTGTATCCTCCATTTCTTAAGTATGATTGTATGAGGATTTTAGTTTAGTCTAAAGGACAAATAAGTCTTGACAATATCTAGTGTTGTAAGATAGCATCTGTAGTATTAGAATGTACATGAATGTTCCATAGCCTTATAAGAACCGTAAGTTCATGATGATTATTTTGACCTTGTGGGTTGGCTTTTATGGACCTGATTTTGCCATCATATGTCTGGTGTTACTGTAAACTTTCCAAATTATTTCTCTAGCTTCTGGCTATGCTTCTTACATCTTATCAAATTATTTCTCTAACTTCTAGCTATGCTTCTTACATCTTCCCATCTTCTTTCCTAAAACATTGGCAAGTATCCCATTTCCTGCCCTTATCAAGACCAAACTAGGTCTTTGTTGCATTTTTCCCTACCAAGTCTATCAGCTTATAATCTCTTCCTCAATTAGCTTGCCTTTATTGCTCAACAGTTACAGATCTACGGGTTAGAACTTGGTCTCCTGGAGAAGATAGTAATGCAATCATGTTCTATCATATGGAAGCAAAGCTCTTAGGAAGATACTTGTTTTCTTGGAGCTATTGTTAACAATACTTGCTAGATTCATTTGTTCATCTAATTTAAGATTCCTTGTTGTATAACAAAATATCCTACAGCCCACAAAATAAATTTCAAAGAATCTGATAACATTTGTCATTGTCTTGCTACCTCTAAACAACCAAATTATCAAAATTTTGGGACAGACATTCTATATCAAGACTTGTGACCAAGAGATACTGTGGCTCACATAGTTAGGAAACAACTTGACATAGGATCACTCTGCTTTTAGATCTTGATGGAAACTGAATTTTTATGTTACAGCCATAACATATTGGTTTAGCGGAAGTGAATATGTTACTGTAGGCTGATGATTTCTTGACAGGCATCCATTCATAATACTTGTTACTGTATGCGGATGAATATGTTGAAAGACAAGTGATTGATAAATCTGTGTGCATTTGAAAGCAAATATATTCACTACATTGATTAGTGGGAAACAAGTTAGGCTAACAAGTAAGCATTTCTAGTAATTATTTAGTTAATTTAATATTTATTTTCACTAACTCTTACTCTGATGTAAATGATAGGTGACATTATGCCGCGCTCACGGACAGAGGCTCGCACTTCTGCTTCATCACAGCAGGTTCATGCTGGTTCTTCAGTACCGGACGTTGCGTTCAATCCTTCGGCACAACATTCTATAGCAGGTCCATCATCTTCTGGGCATCATGATCCTATTGTCGGTGTAGGAGGTCCATCTTCTGGGCATCATGATCCTATTGTCGGTGTAGGAGATGATGAGCTACACATTCAGGGTAATTTATTTTTTATTTAGTTTGATAAAATATCTTTACACTTTTTACTATAGTTTACACATGCATATCTATTTTTAAGCAGACAAATCTGGGAGGGTTACACGCAGACGCGGACCCATGTTAGTTCGGGATGTATGGCAGATGCGCGAGGGTGAGCAGATAGTGGTTGAGTGCAATCAGCTAGGGCAACCAATTAAAAAAGCCGCTAGCTTATTGAGTTCCTTTTTAGGGTCAGTTGCACGGAGGCATCAGCTTTGTCCACTAAGTTATGCAAAATAGAATGACATGCTTCCAACTTATAAAGTTGAGATTCTACGAGTTGTGCAGGTAAAAATTTGAATCTAAACATTTCTTATTTTGTATACTTGTTATATTATGCTTTGTTTTATATTTTTTTAATTTACAAACAGCTTATTTTATTTTAATTAAGTCAATTATTAGACTTAACAATTAAATTATTTGTAGTCCAAGTTTGTACTACCTCCATCCACTCATGATTTTGTATTGAAGTCTCTAAACCGAAAATGGAAAGAATATAAGGCATATTTGAAGATGAAGTACAAGTTGCCGGGTATGACCGAGGAGCAAGTAGTTGGTACTTGTCCTCCTGATGTACCCCCTCATTAGTGGATGGAGTTGGTTCATTACTGGTTCTCCGAGAGGGGACAGGTATGTTGTTATTTAATCATTTAAGATACTTTAAAATATTTATTTTTTTAAAATATAATAAGTATATTTATTTAATTTTGTAGATATATTCTAATATTGGTAAAGCTGCACGAGCATCTCTGTCTGTTTCCCATACATCGGGATCCAAGAGTTATGCGCGAGTCAGACAAGAGTTCGTATGTTCCTTAAACTAAAAATTTATATTTTTTATATCAAATCATTTACTTATTAAATGGCTCTTCCCTAACTGACCTCGAGCACACGTTAATATACTTCTTTGTTTCAGAAACTATAAACTTCAGGATTCATGATAGTTAACACATGATTCTTTTTTATTAGCTTAGTACTTGCACTTGTTCTATGTCAAATCTGATTGCATGAGTCATTTAATTATGCTTGATTTGTCCTCTTCTTTTCTTATTTGTTTGACTCTACACGTAATCTAATTGCTAACTAGTCTTATGGTTCAGGATGAACAATCATAGTTGACTATGGTTGATCTGATTATTTTTGTCACTTTTAGAAGCTCAGTTCTAAATGCAAAATGGCTTGATTTGAAACTCATGTTTTAGGAACTCATTTCATAAATTTCTCACTGCTATATGCTATCAAATTAACCTGTAGTGGCAATTGTTGAGGTCATGGAAAGAAAAAAGAATGTGGACATTCTTCATCCAACTTGTCCAAATTATTGGGAAAATTGACTTATTAGATGGAAGAAAGTGGAATTATTGCCGAGACCACTTAAACCTACATAACCAGACTAGAACAAGCATAAAGGCATGAATCATGTTATCATCAGTTAGCAGAAGTAACATCCTTGCTTCTGTAGATTCAAAAATTGTGGAGAATTGTCCATCTTCCATGATGCCAAGAAGGTTGGATGATACTTGTGGTTCTAGTATTAACCAGAAATAACCAAGACATAAAGAAATTAGTCCAATTGCTCAATATTAGATGGCAATCAATCACCACATTATTAATTGGATGCTTTTAGTTGAATGGCCTCCACAAAGAGGACACAATTGTTACTGAATTGAGTTGTTTTAGGAAACTTTATAGATGTAGGCTGGTACATGATGACACTTTTACATAAGGACACAGTATATTTTGTTTAAAATATAGTGAGGACCCTTGCATCAAGAATGAGAATGTATGAAGCTTGGTATGCCGTACCACCCCATGTTGAATGTACCATACTGTATCAATGGTGAAATGAGACTGGTATTCACCGGGTCTCAGTACATTGAACCAACCTACGTACCTGGCATACTGACGCTATACAACTGTGGTACTAGTACATATCCAGTATCCAGATGAGGAATCTTAGTATGGAAAGAGTAGGTCACCTTGATAGAGTGTCTTTTTGAAAGAACAAACTCATGCAGAATTGCTACTTAGCTCTTCAAAAAAAGATTTAAAAATAGTATACTTTAAAAAACTCCTAGCCAATTCCTGTTTGGTTTATACTACCTTGAGAAATCCCTTTTCATAGAGCTTTAAGATGGATATTTCTATCATGATGGTAATGAATTTACTATGAGCTCCACAGCATGTAGATCTTGTTGAGTCAGGCCAAAATCCAGTATTTAAATTATATATAATTATGACTTGTCAGATGATAAAAAAGCAGGAAAGAGGGATTTTCGTGTAAGAAACACGGATAATGAGTGCAGTGGGCGGGCTAGGTGCAAAATGTGAAACATGAGTCGGGTCCAATGGATTTGGCACTGCACATCTAAGCATATCCATTGTGAAAGGGCGTGGTTTGAAACTCCGGGCTTTCCACCTTGGTGTAATGTCACTGTAGGAGTGGGAGCATAGAAGAGCGAGATGCACCAGATTTCTACAATGAAGCATAACCATGTGGTAGAATATGGGGCTTAGTTATTGTGCGTTCAACTATTACAAGAGGGCTCCCTCAGGCTATGTTAGGAATGTGGAGTATGTGGCAGTCTCATCCCCAAGCCAGCAAACAAGAGGACCAGATGACCAACATGTTCAGTGATGACAATCCAAACTCCTGCTCTATTATGTAAAGAGGCCATATCCGAAACTAATATACATATCCGAAATTCTGAGCCTTGGAACATAAGTCCTTTATTTAAGTGATTATACATTTAACCTGCTTCATTTTTGTACATGGATTATGTTGAAAACTTTTTGCATGCAAATAGTTTTATCAATATCAAATTTAGTTTTACAAAAATGTAATATTTCTTGTAGATGGATGAGTATGAACGGAAACCTGGTGAGGTGGAGTTTTACCGAATGACTCATATTCGAGATGAGTCAAGGGACTTATATGTAATTATTTATTACAATTTATTTCATGCAACGATTTTAATTTGATTTTATTATTCAATAAGATCTAACTAATTTTTTTAAATTAATATAGGAAAGAGCTACAGCTCTTATTGCTGAGCGTGTTGATGACTCTACACAGAGTAGTCGTATTGAGGCCGAGGTGTTTACGGAGCTGATGGGGCCGGAGCGCTATGGTTGAGTGAGGGGTTATGGAGTTGGAGTTACCCCCACTCAGTTATCTGAGATAAATAGAAATGAACGTGTTGATGTAGATTCTGCAGATGTTCGCAGACTTGAGCATGAGATGGAGGAGATGCGACGGAGGAGTAGTGACGATAGAGCAGAGATGGAGGAGATGCGACGGAGGAGTGCCGCCGATAGAGCAGCCACTACAAGAAAGTATAGTATTTGTGACGAACTTATTATGACGAAATATTTCGTCGTTATAGGTTTATTTATAACGGCGAAATAAATATCAAATTCGTCGTAATACCTATTTATTACGGTGAAAAATTATTTCGCCGTAATAAAATGACTTATTACGACGAATTAAAAAATTCATCGTAATAGCTCGACGCTTAATTTTTAGTTTTAAATTTTTTTATTTTTATTTCTATTTATTACGGTGAAAATTTATTTCACCGTAATAAAAGGATGTATTACAACGAATTAAAAAATTCGTCGTAATAGCTCGACGCTTAATTTTCAGTTTTAAATTTTTTTTTTATTTCTATTTATTACGGCGAAAATTTATTTCACCGTAATAAAAGGATGTATTACGATGAATTAAAAAATTCATCGTAATAGCTCGACGCTTAATTTTCAGTTTTAATTTTTTTTTATTTTATTTCTATTTATTACGGCAAAAATTTATTTCGCCATAATAAAAGGATGTATTACGATGAATTATAAAATTCGTCGTAATAGCTCCACGCTTAATTTTCAGTTTTAATTTTTTTATTTTTATTTCTATTTATTACGGCAAAATTTATTTCGCCGTAATAAAAGGATGTATTACGATGAATTATAAAATTCATCATAATAGCTCCATGCTTAATTTTCAGTTTTAATTTTTTTTTTTATTTCTATTTATTACGGCGAAAAATTATTTCGCCATAATAAAATGACTTAGTACGACGAATTAAAAAATTCGTCATAATAGCTCCACCTTAATTTGTAGTTTTA
This sequence comes from Calamus simplicifolius, assembly GCA_900491605.1. Lineage (NCBI taxonomy): Eukaryota > Viridiplantae > Streptophyta > Magnoliopsida > Arecales > Arecaceae > Calamus > Calamus simplicifolius. The sequence goes on along the minus strand of UESW01000243.1, from coordinate 4,521 downwards.
AATTTTTTTATTTTTATTTCTATTTATTATGGCAAAATATTATTTTCCGTAATAAAAGGATGTATTACGATGAATTAAAAAATTCATCGTAATAGGTCCACGCTTAATTTTTAGTTTTAATTTTTTTTTATTTTATTCCTATTTATTATGGCAAAAAATTATTTCGCCGTAATAAAAGGACGTATTACGACGAATTTAAAAATTCATCGTAATAGAGTTAAAAAAATCTTTCTTATTCTACGGGACCTTATTACGATGAAATTTAATTTCGTCGTAGTAAGGTCCCTTTAATACTACCCAAACCCTACCGCGATTTTATTCGGTGAAACCCTCACTCCCGCCGTCTTTCCCCGTGCTTCTCTCTGCCGTCAGCTCCCGGACCCCGCGCTTCTCTCCGCCGTCAGCTCCCGGACCCCGAGCTTCTCGTTCTCGTCTGGCCAGGGTTGTAGAGGTTCATGATTCACCAGATTTCCATTTCTTTCCTTTGTGTTTTGATGGTCTTTTCTTCACCTTGTTTCCATCTAGACTACTTGTTGAGGGTTTCTGGAATGATTTATGTGCTATTTTCTTGATATGTAGTTGTTGCATCCTACTCTTCTCTTTTTCACCTTCGAAAGATTTAGCATGATGTCGAGATTAAAAATAACTGTTTCTCTTTTTTCTAATGCAAACTGTGGCATATTCATGGTAGATTGTTTGTTCTATGATGATGTGGTACACTTAGTCTGTTGCAAATTATGCCTGATATCTATTTACCGGCTTCTTGAGCCCGCATATCAGTCCTACAGCTTGCGTTAGCATTCTCAGGGATACGAAATTCAGAAACATATCGTGTGGTGTAGTAATTAATTCCAATAAAATCAAATGATCCATTAACCATTCTGGACTGCTGCTTGGTAAACTTGGGCAAATGCTTTCTTACCAGTGTCCTCATATTCTGTGGATAATCTCCTCGGGTTAAGGGGTCCATGAACCTGCAAGAGTTGCAGAATAGATTTCTAGTAGTTAATTCTCAATCGTTCGCAGGTGTTCTTAATTATGTTTATTTTCATGCAAACCAGCAAATGCAAACCAACAAACCGAGAGCCACCACTGATAAATACAAAATATTTCTATGGTCAGGGTCAAATTAGCTTTCAAAGTTCAAATTTTGTTAAAAGTTGAAGTGGCAATTAGTAAACATTGTAAAATCATAACAGGGTTATTGGTTGTATGTGATTTTTTTTAAAATCAAAGTATGCTAATTGCTCTGACGAGTCAGGATGAGGCCCTGCTTGAGGTAACTCTAGATATACTGATTTATGAGTGGAACTTATGTGCGGTTCATAAATTTGGATCTTCTAAATCTAATTATATATTATGCAGCTCCATATATGGTTTACATGAGTTTTATAGATTTTCTTTAAATGAGTAGGATATTTTTGAGATAAATCTGAATTTTTAAATGAGGTTCACTATTTTTACTCAGATTTGATGTTATCCAACGATGCCGATTGATAAGAGTTGGATACATAAGAAACACAATTGTCCAGAATATGATGCCGGTATTAAGAAGTTCATAGAAAAGGCAAGGCTTCATGTTAATGAAGAAGGGAAGATACGTTGTCCTTGTGTGCGGTGTTATAATGGCAAATGGCATAAGCCTGATTTAGTTAAATTACAATGTATGTTAAAGGGTTTCTCGAAGACGTATCAGACATGGTATTTTATGGAGAACAGTTTGGGAGCAATGTCTCAGATGAAAATGAGAACGAAGATGATAACCCAGAAAGGGAACAAGATGAGATGGTCGAAGCATTGCAGGACATCGCTGGCTCAAGTGGTGCTCACACTGAGGTTGGCAATGATGATGACAATCCGATGATGTCTGACCATGGAAGGACCGATCACAGTAAGAAATTGGATGATCTTTTCAATGAGGTGGAATCCGAGCTTTATCCTGGATGTGAAAAGTTTTCTTCTTTGACATTCTTAGTGAAGTTAATGCACATTAAGGTCCTCAATCGGTGGACAAATAAGTCTTTCAATATGTTGCTTGAACTATTAAAGAGGCATTTCCGAATGGTACTAGAATACCATCTTCGCACTATGAGGCCAAAAGAAGATGAATGAGTTGGGTTTAGGCTACGAGAATATACATGTATGCAAGCATGATTGTGCTATCTTTTGGAAGGAGAATGCCTCTTTAGAAAAATGTCCGGTATGCAACGAGCCTAGGTACCAAGTGGTTGAAGACAAAGGTAAGAAGATACCTTATAAAGTTATGCGGTATTTCCACTCACACCTCGTTTGAAACGTCTATATGCCTCAAGATATACAGCTGAAGATATGAGGTGGCACTATGATAAGCGACCGATCACAGATGGGGTTTTACGGCATCCAACAGATGGAGAAGCATGGAAAGATTTTGATCAAAATCCTAATTTTGCCAGTGAACCAAAAAATGTAAGGTTAGGTCTTGCTTCAGACGGGGAATCAATCCATTTGGGAACATGAGTAATGCATACAGTATGTGGCCCGTCATTTTAGTACCTTATAACTTGCCTCCATGGAAATATATGAAAGAGACATTCTTTATGATGTCGTTGCTTATCCCCGGTCCTAAATCTCCAGGAAGGGATATGGATATATTTTTAAGGCCAATAGTGGATGAACTTAAACATTTATGACCGAAGGTGTTGATGTATATGATGCATCTACCAAATAGTTTTCGGATGCACGTAGCTGTTTTATGGACTATAAATGATTTTCCAGCATACTCATTAATCTGATTGGAGCACAAAGGGTTATAAGGCATGTCCAATTTGTAATGAGCAAACCTCATCCAAAAAGCTGAAAGACAAGATTTGCTATATGGGACATCGCCGTTACTTGCCTATTTATCACAAGTGGCGAAATAGTAGACTCCATGATGGAAGTAGAGAGCATGGAGTCAAACCAAAAATATTGATCGGAGAAGAAATTTTAATGCAATTAGAACATAGCTGCTGAACAGTCCGGAAAGCATCCAAACAATAAACATCGAAAGCGAAAGCGTGCACCAAATGAGTTGAATTGGTATAAGAAGAGCATTTTCTTCGAGTTGGAGTATGGTCATCATTAAAATTGAGACATAACTTAGATGTAATGCATATTGAGAAGAATATATGTGACAATGTCGTGGGAACTTTATTAAGCATCGAAGGTAAGACAAAAGACACATATAAAGCAAGAGAGGACCTGGCTTCAATGGGGATCCAAAGGGAGTTGTGGTTACAAACTCAAGGTAATAGTTTATAAGCCTCCTGCATCTTACCTTAACATTAGATGAAAGAAGACAATTCTGTAAGTGGCTAAAATCTGTGAAGGTGCCCGATGATATTCTTCCAATATTCAAGGTGCGTAAATGAAGGTGATGGAAAGATATCCGGCTTGAAGACACATGATTGTCATGTACTACTTCAAAGATTGTTACCTATTGGCATTCAACCATTCTTGCAGAAACATGAGAGTAGTACTTTAATTGAGCTTTCTAATTTCTTCCAACAACTTTGTTCAAGGACATTTTATGTTAGGGATTTGGAGTTGTTACAAGAGCAGATTGTGGTGATCTTATGTAAGCTTGAATGAATTTTCCCAGCATTTTTTTGATGTTATGGTGCACTTATCAATTCATTTGCCTTACGGCCTTACTTGCCGGACCTGTTCAAAGTAGATGGATGTATCCTTTTGAAAGGGCACTTGGTACGTATAAACAATACGTACACAATAAGGCTCGTCCGGAAGTTCAATTGCAGAAGCTTATGTTGTCAATGAGTCTCTAACATTTTGTTCAATGTATCTTCGAGGCATAGAAACAAATTCAATCGTCCGGAACGAAATTTGATTCAGATAGCCATTTGGACAAGCAATTAAATATATTTGCAACTCGTTGGCGGCCTCTTGGAAAAGGAAGAATGGTGCATTTAGATGATAAAACTTTAAAACAAGTACATTGGTACCTCATCAATAATGTCCAGAGGTGCAACCATTTCTCAAGTAGTATATACTTGTAAAATTATTTCTTCATATCATGCAATTTCTATAGTGCTCATTAGTGTAATGTTCTCTATAGCCAACACATTGATCAGCTAAATTCAACTAGACCGGAACAACTGGACCAATTACAAAAGAAAGATTTTTGGAGTGGTTTAAAATGAAGTAAGCCCGTACATTCATTTATATTGTCAATTAATAATATCATATGTCTTTATTTCAAATGACGTTGATGTTTGGTTTATCCAGATGTTAAATAAGCATTTTACTGGGGCATCTACTGATGAGCTTTATTCATTGGCTATTGGTCCCGACAGTCGTTGTTCTCTTCTCTGGCTGTGTGGTGAACGCGTTAAATTTATCACTATTACTCAGGATGTCGGCCATAAAACAGAATAGTGGCATTTGTGTTCCCTCTACTCATCTAGAAGAAGAAATTAACTTTTATGGTATATTATTAGAGGTCCTTGAATTTCATTTTGTTAAAGGTTGTAAGGCGATAATGTT
>UESW01000242.1:0-53594 GCA_900491605.1 Calamus simplicifolius | reverse complement strand
TTGAGCTTAGACTTTTACATAATATTGTGGTGGATTTATTTCCTAAAGACGGTAGATTTGAGTATGTCTCAGAGCGAGACATGTGATCATGGATAGTGTTCTGACAGGTCAGCCAATTAACCTAGCTGGTATGATGATTGGTACATGGCTGAGGCTGGGAACAAGAAGAGATCGACCTTGCCTTATGGAATGATTTGACCATGGCATTCAAAAGTCAAAGAGTTATATTTCAGATAGTGAGCCCATGAAAAACCTTAGGCACACTGATTATTACAGCTTAGCTACAGTGCATCGAATGGGATTTGTGAAAGGTGGATGCAGATGGAAAGAAAAGGAAATCTGGATGAGAGAGCAGCTGATATTGAGCCACTGCACATCAGAGGCAGGTCCATCAGTGAGGCATCCTTCACCAGCCTAGCAGTCATCACCACCACAGCACCTACTCCAGTTCCTGCACCTGTACCATTGCCTGTTCCTTCTGCTGGTTTTTCTAGTGCTCAGTTAGAGCAATTAAAGTTATTTGCTATTCATAAAGAAAGATGAAGATTGAATTAGATAGTAGATTTTTAGCTTAAGAGAAATGTATTACTCCTTGGAAGACAAAATTAGAAGCATTGAATCATCCCTTGGATCTTCTTTAGAAGCCTTGAAGACAGAGTTAATCACATTTTGAGAAGATCAAGGACATTAGGAGGAGATTCTGATACTTATTCAAAGTGCAATGCAGAATTACAAGAAAATTACAGTGCATCTGCATTTATTGACAGAAGATTAAATGATTTTATCAAGATTCAAAGTGAAGGAATGGGAAAAGATCTTAGAAGAACTCAAAAGACTTCTTAGATTTTGATTAGCTTTTGATGTTTGATTTACATTTTGATGTACTTAGAATTTGATGTTTAGGTTATATTTTGATGTTTTGATGTAATTGAAGTAACATTTTGTTATAGTTGAATGATGTATAAAAGCAATTGTGATGTAATGTTTTGATACTTTAATGAATGTCATATTTGCTATCTTTGAACTTTGAATTGAGTACTTGGATTGAATTTTGATTCACTTAATGTTTAATGCATTGATCTATACTATTTGCAACTTCTTAACCTTTTTGTTGATTACAAAAAAGGGGAGAAGTAAATGATATTTGTATATGCATAAAAGTTATAATTGAATGGGGAGAAGATAATAAAGAGAATGACACTTAAGAATAATACTTCAATGATACATTTTGTTAAATGAATTCAAGATATGTATGAAGATTCAATGAACTTAACATATGCACAAATTTAGGGGGAGCTTAACCTTTATTTTAAATTGAGTAGTAATTATGCATTAATTGCTTATGCATATACTCAGTGTTTTTGTCATCATCAAAAAGGGGAGATTGTTGGGAAATTATTAAGAAATTATTTACCCAATTATTGATTTTGATGATTAACAAAAGCCATGAGTATATTCATTGTGTTTCTGATAGATTTGATAAGTGTTTCAGGTATTAAGATTGGTTGTTTATTCAAATGACACTTAGGAATCAGTTTTGAATCGAGTTTAAATAGAATTTATTTAAGTTTAGAACTTGGAGCGACACCTAGAACATTAGAGCCGACTCCAGAGTGTATCAGAGCAGTTATATATTTTTGGTTTGGTTCGGAGTTGACACCTAGAGTTTCGGAGCCGACACCTGAGGTTTCAAAGCCGACACATGAATAGGTGGAGCCGACTCCAACCTGAGATACAGAGAAATTGTTTTCTGCTTCAGTAGTCGGAGTCGACACATGGATTTCGGGAGCCGACTCCAACTGAGAACAGAGACTTGATTTTTTGAGCATTTTCAGGATTCGACACATCAGTTTCGGGAGCCGACTCCAGTTGAGGGGAGTCAACACTTTGTAAAGTCGGAGCCGACTCCTCATCGAAATAACTTTTTGCTATTTATGGAAATATGATCTGGAGCCGACACATGAAAAGTTGGAGCCGACTCCAACCTGTCAGAAACGATTTTCAAAAGTGCCAGATCAGCTCTAACGGTAACATTTCTTCACCTAACCCCAACGTATCTATTTCTTTGCGTGAGGAAGCAATCTACCTACCCTGTAACGGCTACTTTCTCACCTAATCTCTATATAAAGAAGGGATTTGTCCGTTTAAAAAAGAAGAATGAAAAATAGAGAAAATATCCAAAAAAATCGAGAGAAATCCAGTGAAAAAGAAAAGAGTAAATCTCTGAGTCCATGCCCATTCCAAGAGAGATTCAAGAGCAATCCAGAAGCTTCAAATAGTTCAAGCTCAAGGATTCTCAAAAAAGGTAAGAAGAAAAGCCAAAAAGCCCTAATTCCTCAAGTTCTCTTCAAAGCTTCGTCTTCAAGAATCAGAGCTACATCTTGATTCAAACAGTCAAAAGAGAGGAGGAAAAGAAGAAAAGAAGAAAAGCTCACATCAATCTTGCTTCAATTAGGCTTTTCCAACCTTTATTCATTTATATTGCATATTTTCTTATTTAAGGAGCTTTAAAATTGTTGTAAAATATTTATTGAATTGTTGTTTGCTAATTCAATCAGGGATTGAATTAGTTGAGGTTGTTAACCTCGGGGTAAGCTAAGATTAGCTTACATTGGGTTTTATGCTGGTGAACCCAGAAAACCAGCTGGGTTCGTTGTGACTCCGTGTAAAACAATAAGTTAGAGTTGTGAGCTTGTAAAACAACTCGACTGTAATCTAGGTGATTATAGTGTGGACCCAAGAGTTGCTTTGGAGTGGACGTAGGTGTTGGTTACACCGAAGCACTATAAATATCTTGTGTTTGTCGTGCTTGCCTCTATCTCTCTCTCATTGTGCTTTACATTGTTGCATTAATTTGCTAGTTAACTTAATTGATTTTAAGTTTTATTTTTAAATTTTTTAAAAGAACCCAATTCATCCCCCCCTCTTGGGTTGCCATATGGGCCAACACATGGGTCTTCATGGAGGGCAATCCATAAGCATCTTCTATCTTCCACTTTGGGCAAGAGAGAGGAGAGAGAAAAGATATGATTGGAGCCATTGAGGAGTTTCCTACGGGCAATCAACATGGGTTACGGGTAAGTGATCTTGTAGCCTAAGGCAAGGTGAGCGAAAGAGGTCTGTGTGGGGTTTCTTGTAGTGCTACGGTACGGGTTCATCTTGTATCCTCTTGGGATTGTTATTAATCGAAGGGGTTCAGGTATCGTTACCCTATACATGCTTGTGTTGGGTTTGGGCGTGTGAGTTGTATTGTGGGTACTTATTGCTTTTGGAAGGAGGAGGCCTGCGGCTAACCTCACCCTATTCCTACGTGCACTTCTCCTCTGAGAAGAGGCTGACTTAGCACTCGGCGTGCTAAGACCAATCCCAGCTAGAATACTTCGGTACTTTAAAAAAAAAAATAGCTATTTGGCCGAGTGACAATTATATCCAAGCTGTCAGCCACCCTGGAGGTTCCAACTAAATCAGTAGCATTGCAACTCGGTTAGACCGCAAGGTGTGCGGCATCTCTCTACGCATATGGCCGCACCTTGGCCATTGCTTGGTCTCTTCTTGGCCAAGTCTACTGGGGTTGTGTGCCCTCACCTGCACACGTGGCCACACCTTGGCCTCTCCTTGGCCAGGTCTTCTAGATTCACGTGCCCTCATCTACGTGCATGGCCACACCTTGGAAATCACTTAGCTGCTGTTCGGTCAAGTTCGTTGGGTCTGTGCGGCCCCTGTAAGTGCGCACATCCACCTGATGCCTTCCTGAAGTGGCAGGTCGTGCCTGGGTCACTGCGTATGGCCAAGTCTAAGATTCAGTCATCGCTATCATCTTTGGATTCACATAGATCCTATAACCATTCTATCTTTTTTATTTTGAGATCTGTAAAATGTAGATCTAAGAATGAAAGAAGTGATCAAATTTAGGCTTGGCTGCATTCAAATATAGCTAAGTCTATCTTTTATTATATGTAACATATTAATACATACTATAATATTAATATACAATTAGCATATATTAATAAATATATAATTAATTACTATTATAATATAATATATTAACAATATTATATTATAATATAGTTATTAATGTCATATTATTTATATTTATTACATATAATAAATATATAATGTATCATCATTATATATTATATATTATTATAATAAGGTGAACTTGACTACATGTGAATGTTATATTATATTTATTATTATTATTTATATTATCATGGTTTTAAAAATCGAATCAGATTGAGTGGTCGAACCGGTCCAACCGGGATTCGGTCATTAGTCCAATCCGATGTTATTATTAAAGTTGACTTTTAGACAACCCAATAAAAACCAAAAACACCCATTGAACCAGCCTGGTTTCGAAGAACTGGTCCAACCCTTATTTTTAGACTTTTAGTTTTGATAAATAAAATTAGAGTTGGGTTTTTTGGCTTTTTAATTTTTCCCTTGTATTGATATTTAATTTATATTTTATTAATTTATATTATTAAATTTAAAATTAATTATGATATCATCTGGTTCGATCAAACTGGTTTATCCGATTGAATCGATTGACCCACGATCCAAATGTCAAGCTAGTTCGTTATCCGATCCAATTTTAAAACATTAAATATTATTCAATATGTAATATATAATATATAATATGTATATATAATATATATTTATATTTATACTATTAATGTTATATTATAACATATAATGTATACATAATATATTATAATAATACATACTATATATAAAATATAATAAAAGTATTATTATAGACTATATTTAATATTATAATATATTATGTAAATAACTTTTTAAAAATATTATTGGTATTGTATATGTATTGATCTTTCACTCAAATTTACACCAATGATGGTTGATTATTGAAAATATGTATCCCTGAAGTTCACAAAGACTTTTGGAACAAGTCCTTATGATCCTTTTGCGTTATCTTATGCAATCCACCATTATTATTCACATGAGAGGACGAAAAGATAGTCTAGAATATGTTTATATGCATAAGATTATTACGAATATCTTTGGAGATGGCTAACCGCGGAATGCCAGGAAAAAAAGAAAATCTGTCTTCTCCTCTATCTCTCTCTCTCTCTCTCTCTCAAATTCATGTAGAAATGGGCTGGGAGAGACATGGGCCCCAACAGAACTCACACTGCAAGACTAGAAATCCGTTTTCCAATATCTAGAATATTATCTAAGGAAAAGCCTTTGTGCACCGCATCTAGTGCATATCGCACACATTGTACTCAATGATTGGGATATGACACATGCATATATGCATGTTAAGGATAAAATTTTTTTTTTATCTTTAGTATGCGCACGTGCCACACTGCATGCCAATCGTTGGGCACGGTGTAGCAGAAGCAAGACTTTTCCTATTATCTAAACAGGCCGTTGATATCAGAAAAACCTTTTCCCTCCCACTATCATCAGCACCTTGTATAATATTAGGATGTGATGGGGCCAGTTGACCCCATGAAAAACAAAATTCTTGGACGGCCCCAAAGGCCCAGACTCAGACGCCAGCTCCAGCGACGGCCCCAAAGACCCAAACTCTAACTCCAGCGACGGACTCAGCGTCAGCTCTGGCACATCAAAGGCCGACACCTGCCAAAGGCCGGCCTCTCCAAGCTGGCCGGCCCCGGCACATTGCTGGCCGGTCACGGCGTCTCCAAGCTAGCCGGCCCCGGCGTCTCCACGCCAGGCGGCCCTTACTTCTCCAGGCGACTCGGCCACGGCCTCTCCAAGTTGGCCAGCCCCGGCACATTGCTGGCCGGCCATGGCGTCTCCGAGCTAGCCGGCCCCGGCGTCTCCACGCCAGGCGGCCCCTACTTCTCCTGTCTCGCTGAGTCGGCCTAGGCCATCCCCGGCCGGCCCGACTTGGCCCCGGCGTCTCCTGTCCCGCCGAGTCGGCCAAGGCCATCCCAGGCAGGCCCGACTCGGCCCCGGCGTCTCCAGTCCCGCCGAGTCGGCCAAGGCCATCCAGGCAGGCCCGACTCGGCCCCGGCATCTCCAGTCCCGCCTAGTCGGCCGAGGCCATCCCGAGCAGGCCCGACTCGACCCCGGCGACTCCCGTCCCGCTGAGTCAGCCAAGGCCGTCCCCGGCCGGCCCGACTCGGCCCCAGCGACTCCTGTCCCGCCGAGTCGGCCTAGGCCGTCCCCGGTCGGCCCGACTCGGCCCGACTCGGCCCGGCATCTCCAGTCCTGCCGAGTCGGCCAAGGCCATCCCAGGCAGGCCCGACTCGGCCCCGGCATCTCCAGTCCTGCCGAGTCGGCCAAGGCCATCCCAGGCAGGCCCGACTCGGCCCCGGCATCTTCAGCCCGCCGAGTCGGCCAAGGCCATCCCAGGCAGGCCCGACTCGGCCCTGGCATCTCCAGTCCCGCCGAGTCGGCCAAGGCCATCCCAGGCAGGCCCGACTCAGCCCCGGCATCTCCAGTCCCGTCGAGTCAGCCGAGGCCATCCCAGGCAGGCCCGACTCGGACCCGGCGTCTCCAGTCCATCGAGTCGGCCAAGGCCATCCAGGCAGGCCCGACTCGGCCCCGGCGTCTCCGATCCAGCCGAGTCGGCCAAGGCCATCCCAGGCCGGCCTGACTCGGCCCCGGCCGCTCCTGTCCCGACCGAGTCGGCCAAGGCCATCCCAGGCCGGCCTGACTCGGCCCCGGCCGCTCCTGTCCCGACCGAGTCGGCCAAGGCCGTCCCGGCCAGCCCGACTCGGCCCCGTCGTCTCCAAGTCCACCGATTCGGCCCCACACCAGCACTGCCTTGCCGGCGAGGTAGGCCCCAGCCATCTCAGGTCGACCAGTTCGGCCCCACGAGACTGGATCCCCTGGTTCCCGCCAGATCAGCCCCAGCGGTTCAAAAAACCACCTCTCTGACGCACGCCATCCGACAACGTCAGATGCACGATGTGCACCGCCCGACAGCCCAGCTGCTGATAGGACGTAACCCAACAACCAGCCCAGCTACTGATAAGACGTAACCCAACAACCAGCCTAGCTGCTGATAGGACATAACCCACCAACCAGCCCAGATTCACGCAACGGCTCAGCAGACCTCCTGACTTCACAAAAACCCACATGATGTTACCAGCGCCAACCCCTATAAAAGGGTAAATCACATCGAAAACTGGGTACGCACATCTTACGCACTCGATGCCCTAACTCTCAAAGGAACTATCTGATCCTTCTGAGATCTCTCCCTCCTCAAGAGCTCTCTCGAGCTCCTTCTCTGCTGTGACCTCTGTCACTGACTTGGGCGTCGAAGGGTCTCACTGGAGATCCCTCTCCGGTCTTGGGACTTCTTTGTAGGCAATACGGTGAAGAAGAAGAGCCTCCGTTTTCGGCATCCAGGAGGGGTGATCGAGCGTCATTAGATTGGCGCGCCAGGAAGGGGGGCGCTAAGAAAAAGTAGCGAACGATCTTCCAGAGCTACATCTGTCGTCCCCTCTTTTTCTCCCAGAAGCCATGGTGGTGATGCGAGCTTGGGATGCCTCTGTCAGCTGTCCGGCTGGGCTCATCCCGCCAGCTGGACAGCAGGAGGCCAATCCCCATGCTACCAGCCTTCCTGTTGCCAGCCCGCCGCCGGACGCCGCTGTCCAGACGGCGGAGCAACTGGCAACCCTCTCCCAGCAAGTTCAGAACCTCACTGTCATGGTCCACGGACTCCAGCAGCAGCAGTCCGTGGCCACCCAGCACCAGACTGCTTCCCCCGCCAGCCAGATGTCGGCGAGGGGAGGCTCCCCCCGGCGAGGGACCGGCCGACATCGAGCTTCCCCCAGGAAGCCTCGCCGCGAGCCTTCCAAGCGGCCGCGGTCCCCCGGCCACGGGCCCTGCGAGCTTCCTCCCAAGCCACATCATCACGAGGAACCCAGGCGGAAGTCCCGACTTCCATCTCCGTCTTCTGCTTCCTCTTCTTCTTCTTCCTCCGAGCCCTTCCGGAGGGCTCCGACGATCAACCGCCAGGCGGAGGAGCGCCTGGAGGAGTACAACCGGCGTCTCGACGAGCTCGCCAGGAAGATAAACCACCAGCTGGAGGAAGAGTTTGACACTCGTCCTCCCTACACTCGCCGCATCCTGGAGGAACCAGTCCCCTCCAGGTTCCGCTTCCCCCAAGTGGACCCGTACGACGGTACGACCGACCCTCTCGACCACCTCGAGAGCTACAAGGCCATGATGCAAGTCCAGGGCGCCTCAGACTCCCTTCTCTGCAAGGCCTTCCCTGCGACCCTGCGGAAGGCCGCCCGTGCGTGGCATTCACGCCTGTCCCCCCACAGCATAGACTCCTTCCAGGAGCTAGAGAGGGCGTTCCTGGCCCACTTTGATGCCTGCCGCCGGATCCCAAGGGTGGCGGACAGTCTCTTCTCCGTCCGTCAGAAGGAAGGAGAGTCCCTGCGGGACTTTGTGTCCCGATTCAAAACCGCCGCCCTCGAGGTCTACCATCTCGATGATGCAGTGGCCACCCTGGCGCTGAAGCGGGGACTTCTTCCGTCCTGCTTCACCTTCTTCCTGGACAAGAAGCCCCCGAGCTCCTACTCCGACCTCCTCCTCCGGGCTCAGAAGTACATCCGGGCAGATGAAGCCGACCTCACCCGCCGGGAGTCTTCGAAAGGCTCCAGCCACAAATCCGCTCGCCTTGAGCCGAGCGGACCTCCTCGCCATCGCCGATCCGAACCCCCTCGCCGGTCCGACAACCGGCACCGGAGCCCTATCTCCGACGAGGATAAGCTCACCCCTCTCCTTGCCCCTCGATCCCACATCCTGATGGAGATCGAGGACGAGCCCTACCTTCAACGTCCTCCCCCAATGAAGAAGGGTGTGTCCCGCGATAGAAGCTGCTACTGTCGATTCCACCGGGACTACGGCCACGATACCGATAACTACTACAGTTTGAAATGGACTATCGAGGAGCTCATCCAACGGGGCTACCTCGGCAAGTACGTACAGAAGACGTCGCAGCCACTGCCGGCCATCATGGGGCCTCCACCAGCTCAAGCCGCCGTCGACAACACTCCCATGGAGCGGACCGTCGGGATGGTGTCTTGGGGGTCAACCTCTGCATTCAAGCGACAGAGGGGGGAGGATGCTCCAAATGATGTAATGCCCCGGGGGGAGACTGCTGTAATGGAAAATGTAAACAATGAAGGCATAGTCGTCGCTATGACGATCGCCAAACACCCTGTAAAAAGGATTTTAGTTGATAGTGGCAGCTCAGCTGACATCCTTACTTACGATGCCTTTGTTCGAATGGGTTTATCTGTTGACTCCCTTCAGCCCATGGCGACCCTGCTAGTTGGATTCATCGGAGATTCTGTGAGGGTCGAGGGCAAAATATCCTTGCCCTTAATGGCCGGAACCCCGCCATGCCAAAGCACCGTGATCATGAAATTCCTGGTTGTGAGGGTCCCGTTGGCATACAACGCCATCCTTGGGCGTCCCGGTCTGAATCTTTTGGATGCGGTTGTCTCCACCCGACGTCTATTGGTGCAGTTTCCCACCAGCGAGGGAGTTAGAGAAATGCGCGGGGAGGTAAGCCCGGTCTTACCTTGCTATCATGCGGCGTCGAGCCCTCTGGAGGCCGACCCGGCCCTGGAGGCGTCTGACCCTAGAGATTCCGCCAAAGGAGGGGAGCCCGCCGAGCACCTCCTTCGTGACAGAGAAAGGCATTTACTATTACAAGGTGATGCCTTTCAGCCTCAAGAATGCGGGAGCGACCTATCAGCGGTTGATGAACAAGGTGTTCCATGACCAACTCAGCCAGAACATGGAAGTCTACGTGAACGACATGCTGACGAAGAGCGCCCGTGCCGCCGATCATATCTCTGACCTGGAAGAAACTTTCAACAACCTCCGTCACTTCCAAGTCAAGCTGAACCCCAAGAAGTGCGCTTTTGGGGTCACGGCTGGTAAATTTCTGAGCTTTATGGTGACCCAGCGCGGAATCGAGGTGAACCCAGAGAAGATCAGCGCCATACTTGACATGAGGCCGCCGTCCAACAAGAAGAAAGTGCAACGGCTAACTGGAAGGGTAGCGGCACTGAGTCGTTTCCTCTCTAGATCGGCAGAAAGGTGCTTGCCTTTCTTCAAGGCCCTGCGGAAGGTGAACGGTTTCACATAGACGGACGACTGCCAGGAGGCTTTCGATGGCTTAAAGGCGTTCCTGTCCTCCCCACCGCTCCTCTCTAAGCCGAGGGACGGGGAGAGTCTTTTCCTTTACTTAGCCGCCTCCTCAGAAGCCGTCAGCTCAGTCCTGGTGCGTCTAGACGCTGACGGAACCCAGAAGCCAGTCTACTACGTGACCAAGGTCCTGCATGACGCCGAGGTCAGGTATTCCAAAACAGAGAAAGTCATTTTCGCCTTGATAGTTTCCGCCCGGCGTCTTCGCCCGTATTTCTAGGCCCATCCCATCGTGGTGCTCACGGACCAACCTCTCCGAGCCATCCTAGCCCATCCAGATACTTCGGGTCGACTCGCCAAATGGGCCATCAAACTGGGGGAGTTCGACATCTCTTTCCAAGCGCGACCGGCCTTGAAGTCCCAGGTCCTGACCGACTTCCTGGTCGAGTGCACTTGGGCGGAGGAGGATCTCGAGGAGGCCACCGGGGAGCAGCCCAAGCCCGAGCCGAGAGATGATGGAAAGACCTGGATCCTCCACGTGGACGGCGCATCAAATTCTCAAGGAAGTGGAGCCGGCCTCATTCTTGCCGGGCCGGAAGGAGAAAGAACCGAATGCGCCCTGAGATTTCTTTTTGAAGCCATCAACAACCAGGCGGAGTACGAAGCCCTCCTGGCCGGGTTAAGATTAGCCCAGGAGGTTGGAGCAAAGCACCTCAGAGCCTTCACGGACTCGCAACTCGTCTCCGGGCAAATCAACGGAGAGTATGAGGCGCGCGACCCCGTTATGGCACAATATCTGAAAAAGGTTCAACTCTTGACCTCCTCGCTGCCTTACTTCAGCATCAGCTACATCCCCCGGAGCGAAAACGCAAAGGCCGACATCCTCTCTCGACTGGCTACCTCCATCGACGGCCTGACAAGGGATGCCTACCTCGAGTACCTAGAAAGGCCCAGTGTAGAGGGCGGGGAGGAAGTCCTCCCGCTCACCCCGGAACCTACATGGATGGATGCCTATGTCCGCTATCTCACCGACGGCACCCTCCCTGATGACCGCAGCGAAGCCAGGTTGCTCAAGTGGAGCGCCTCCAAGTTCATCCTCCTCGACGGGCGCCTATACAAAAGGTCATTCTCCTACCCGTTGCTTAAGTGCGTAGGCCCCGCCGATGCTGACTACATCCTCAGAGAAATCCACGAGGGCATTTGCGGGAATCATCTGGGAGGCAGATCCTTGGCCCAGAAGGCTCTCCGTCAGGGGTACTTCTGGCTCACTATGAAGGAAGACGCAGCCAAGCTAGTTCAAAGGTGCGACGGCTGCCAACGCCATGCGCACATCCAGCGTCAGCCACCTGCCCTGCTGAGCCCACTCTCGGCTCCGTGGCCCTTCGCCCAATGGGGAATGAACATCCTTGGACCATTCCCCCCGGCTTCAGGACAGCGAAGATTCTTATTGGTCGCCATCGACTACTTCACCAAGTGGGTCGAGGTCGAGGCATTGGCCAAAATCATGGAGAGCAAAGTTAAAGCTTTCTTCTGGAAGTCGATCATATGCCGCTTCGGCTTGCCTCACACCCTCATCACCGACAACGGTCGCCAGTTCAACAACGAGGCGTTCAAAGCCTTCTACGAGGAGCTAGGCATCCGCCACCGATTCACCTCCGTCGGCCATCCCCAGACAAACGAGGAGGCTGAGGTCATGAACCGCACCATCCTCAGAGAGCTCAGGACTTGCCTAGACGGCTCCAAAGGGCGTTAGGTAGAAGAGCTCCCCAGTGTGATATGGGCCTACCACACAACGCCCAGAGCCCCGACGGACGAAACTCCTTTCAGCCTCTCCTTCGGATCCGAGGCCGTCATCCCCGTCGAGATCGGACTGCCCAGTCCACGGGTGGAGTCCTTCAGTGAGGAAGACAACCCCGCGCTGATTCGGACCAACCTAGACTTCATCGATGAGGCGCATGACAGAGCGAGACTGCGCATGGCGACCTTTCGCCAGCGAGCAGCTAAGTACTATAACGCCCGGGGTTCGTCCCAAGGTTTTTTCGCCGCGGAGACTTGGTGCTTCGAAAGGCCGAGGTATCAAAGCCTACCGAGGGGGGCAAGCTATCCCCCAACTGGGAAGGCCCCTACCGTGTCGCCGAGGCGCTCCATCGGGGGGCATACAAACTGGAAGAGCTTGACGAGAAGCCCATTCCACGTACCTAGAATGCGGACAACCTCCGCCGATATTATCAATGATGTACCCCAGGAGCATAAGCAATAAAGGAAAAGGTCCTTTCTGACGACAGTTCGTCTTCCCTTGCGCAAGTCCCTCAAAAGGAGCTCACTAGCATCGCAGCCCACGGGACACCACTCGGCCCCGGCACGGCGGTGCCCCCGAGTTGGTTAAGATCCTAAAGGCTCTGTACCCGGCTGAGTCACCACTTGGGCGGAACACAAACCCCCAGGCTGGTTCAAAAGGAGCTCACTGGCATCGCAGCCATGGGACACCACTCGGCCCCGGCACGGCGGTGCCCCGAGTTGGTTAAGACCCTAAAGGCTCCGTACCTGGCTGAGTCACCACTTGGGCAGAACACAAACCCCTAGGCTGTTCAAAAGGAGCTCACTGGCATCACGGCCCACGGGACACCACTCGGCTCCGACACGGCGGTGTCCCCGAGTTGGTTAAGACCCTAAAGGCTCCGTACCCGGCTGAGTCGCCACTTGGGCAAACACAAACCCCAGGCTGGTTCAAAAGGAGCTCACTGGCATCGCAGCCCACGGGACACCACTCGGCCCCGGCACGGCGGTGCCCCCAAGTTGGTTAAGACCCTAAAGGCTTCGTACTCGGCTGAGTCGCCACTTGGGCGGAACACAAACCCCCAGACTGGTTCAAAAGAAGCTCACTGGCATCGCGGCCCATGAGACACCACTCGGCCTCGGCACGGCGGTGCCCCCGAGTTGGTTAAGACCCTAAAGGCTCCGTACCCGGCTGAGTCACCACTTGGGTAAAACACAAACCCCCAGGCTGGTTCAAAAGGAGCTCACTGGCATCGTGGCCCATAGGACACCCCTCGGCCCCGGCACGGCTGTGCCCCCGAGTTGGTTAAGACCCTAAAGGCTCCGTACCCGGCTGAGTCGCCACTTGGGCGGAACACAAACCCCTAGGCTGGTTCAAAAAGAGCTCACTGGCATCGTGGCCCATGGGACACCACTCGGCCCCGGCACGGCGGTGCCCCCGAGTTGGTTAAGACCCTAAAGGCTCCGTACCCGGCTGAGTCGCCACTTGGGTGGAATACAAACCCCAAGGCTGATTCAAAAGGAGCTCACTGGCATCGCGGCCCACGGGATACCACTCGGCTTCGGCACGGCGGTGCCCCCGAGTTGGTTAAGACCCTAAAGGCTCCGTACCCGGCTGAGTCGCCACTTGGGCGGAACACAAACCCCCAGGCTGGTTCAAAAGGAGCTCACTGGCATCGCGGCCCACGGGACACCACTCGGCCCCGGCACGGCGGTGCCCCTGAGTTGGTTAAGACCCTAAAGGCTCCGTACCCGGCTGAGTCACCACTTGAGCGGAACACAAACCCCCAGGCTGGTTCAAAAGGAGCTCACTGGCATCGCGGCCCACGGGACACCACTCGGCCCCGGCACGGCGGTGCCCCCGAGTTGGTTAAGTCCCTAAAGGCTCCGTACCCGGCTGAGTCGCCACTTGGGCGGAACACAAGCCCCCAGGCTGGTTCAAAAGGAGCTCACTGGCATCGCGGCCCACGGGACACCACTCAGCCCCGGCACGGCGGTGCCCCCGAGTTGGTTAAGACCCTAAAGGCTCCATACCCGGTTGAGTCACCACTTGGGCGGAACACAAACCCCCATGCCGGTTCAAAAGGAACCTAACGACGCCCCGCTCGCAGGTCACCCTCCGGGGTTCACTCCTGGTCCCCGCGCTGGGGAAGGATTACTGGCCACCCTCGGCTGGCTAAAGAAGGCACACAAACGACCATCCCAGGTAGCGCAAGGTACAAAGATAAGAGTCCTACACTCCTTTCGCTTAGCTGATGCGGGGCACGCAAGCTCAAGGAGTGTGGGGGGCATTTGACGGGGCCAGTTGACCCCATGAAAAACAAAATTCTTGGACGGCCCCAAAGGCCCAGACTCTGACGCCAGCTCCAGCGACGGCCCCAAAGGCCCAAACTCTAACTCCAGCGACGGACTCAGCGTCAGCTCCGGCACATCAAAGGCCGACACCCACCAAAGGCCGGCCTCTCCAAGCTGGCCGGCTTCGGCACATTGCTGGCCGGCCACGGCGTCTCCAAGCTAGCCGGCCCCGGCGTCTCCACGCCAGGCGGCCCTTACTTCTCCAGGCGACTCGGCCATGGCCTCTCCAAGTTGGCCGGCCCCGGCACATTGCTGGCCGGCCATGGTGTCTCCGAGCTAACCGGCCCCGGCGTCTCCACACCAGGCGGCCCCTACTTCTCCTGTCCCGCCGAGTCGGCCTAGGCCGTCCCCGACCGGCCTGACTCGGCCCCGGCGTCTCCTATCCCGCCGAGTCGGCCAAGGCCATCCCAGGCAGGCCCGACTCGGCCTCGGCGTCTCCAGTCCCGCCGAGTCGGCCAAGGCCATCCCAGGTAGGCCCGACTCGGCCCCGGCATCTCCAGTCCCACGGAGTCGGCCAAGGCCATCCCGGGCAGGCCGGACTCGGCCCCGGCGACTCCCATCCCGCTGAGTCGGCCAAGGCCATCCCCGGCCGGCCCGACTCGGCCCCGGCGACTCCTGTCCCGCCGAGTCGGCCTAGGCCGTCCCCGGTCAGCCCGACTCGGCCCGGCATCTCCAGTCCCACCGAGTCGGCCAAGGCCATCCCAGGCAGGCCCGACTCGGCCCCGGCATCTTCAGTCCCGCCGAGTCAGCTAAGGCCATCCCAGGCAGGCCCGACTCGACCCCGGCAACTCCAGTCCCGCCGAGTCGGCCAAGGCCATCCCAGCAGGCCCGACTCGGCCCTGGCATCTTCAGTCCCGCCGAGTCGGCCGAGGCCATCCCAGGCAGGCCCGACTCGGCCCCGGCATCTCCAGTCCCACCGAGTCGGCCAAAGCCATCCCAGGCAGGCCCGACTCGGCCCTGGCGTCTCCGATCCAGCCGAGTCAGCCAAGGCCATCTCAGGCCTGCCCGACTCGGCCCCGGCCGCTCCTATCCCGACCGAGTCGGCCAAGGCCGTCCCTGGCCAGCCCGACTCGGCCCCGTCGTCTCCAAGTCCGCTGATTCGGCCCACACCGGCACTGCCTTGCCGGCGAGGTAGGCCCCAGCCATCTCAGGTCGACCCAGTTCGGCCCCAACAAGACAGGATCCCCCGATTCCCGCTAGATCAGCCCCAGCGGTTCAAAAAACTACCTCTCTAACGCACGCCACCCGACAACGTCAGATGCACGACGTGCGCCGCCCGACAGCCCAGCTGCTGATAGGATGTAACCCACCAACCAGCCCAGCTGCTGATAGGACGTAACCCACCAACCAGCCCAGATTCACGCAACGGCTCAGCAGACCTCCTGACTTCACGAAAACCCACGTGATGTTGCCAGCGCCAACCCCTATAAAAGGGTAAATCACATCGAAAACCGGGTACGCACATCTTACGCACTCGATGCCCTAACTCTCAAAGGAACTATCTGATCCTTCTGAGATCTCTCCCTTCTCAAGAGCTCTCTCGAGCTCCTTCTCTGCTGTGACCTCTGTCACTGACTTGGGCGTCAGAGGGTCTCACCGGAGAACCCTCTCCGATCTTAGGACTTCTTTGCAGGCAATCCGGTGAAGAAGAAGAGCGTCCGTTCCCGGCGTCCAGGAGGGGTGATCGAGCGTCATCAGGATGCATTCTTAGATGTGAAGAAGACGGATTTGGGATGGAGTGCTCCATGCAAATAAGAGAATGGAGTCAACAGCGGCTGAATGATCTATTTTGTGGCTGCTCCCCCAAATTTGGTGGCTTCCTTTAACAGCACAAAATGGGCCATTTGATATCATTCTTCTATCAGTTTTTGAAACTCAGAAGTAAATTGAGCTAAACTGAACAAAATATATGATTAAATAAAAATAAGAAATCTTTAGAACTTTCAAAAAGAGCAAAAATTAACGTAAGAAATAGTATAAGTTGCGTGTAATTCCTATATTCAGCATCAATCTTCACATGGTATTTCACTAATTTGTTAAGAAATCAAAGCATAAAAACAATGATGCCAAGCAGTTTATTCTTGGTTGGCTAGATAATGAGAGTATATAAACCAGGTATAACAGTTTCTCAAACTTTGGAACCAAGGCACTTTATTGGGAGCTGTATTCCGCATCCAGTTCAATAGAGCAATTCCAAAAATTGCCCTTAAGGTAGTGTTTGATAGAAAAAATATTATCCATGGATAAGTGTACGAGATAGAGTTTGTCCCCTAGCTATAACTAGGGATATCCCTTGGCTATCCTATTGATCATATCAAATGCAAAAAGGTAAATCCATAGGATAACTTTTTTTTACTCTTATTTGGAGGGATAACCAGCTATTCCTGCATTCTCTAGGAAATAAATTAAGGGGATATCTCATGGTTAACCATGAATTATTCCTTTGGTTAACTTTATCCCTATTTCAAACACTACCTAAATATAACAAGGGCGTAATCCTTTTTCCTCATGGCCAATACAATATTGTTTGCGTCCACAGACCAAAATCGCTGGCTTACTGCTGTTGGGGTAGAAAAACAATGTCTTCTGTTGAAATCTCAGACAATAATCAATGCTTCATTTTTTATTTTTATTTTTATCCTACAGTTATTATGGTCTTGACAGGGTTTGATGTGCATTGCACATCTTGTTGCAATGCGCACAGAGATCACTGATTTACAGCAAAGGAGAAAGAGAAAAACATAAAGGTGGCAATAATTTCATTAAGATAATAATTGAAGATTTTTAGGAGTCTCTCACAAAATTCTAGATTCTCTTGTACCCAACAAAATTCATTCATGAAGCTCTCAATAGCGCTCAGTTATGAAAACCAGGATTATATATGCTTATATGGGCAAAGAATTTTCAGTTTTTTACATAGATCAGTATTTGTATTTTTCACTATAAAAATATCTATAGCGTTCAATATAGACTATATGATTTACATTCTTCATGTATAAAATATGATTAATTATACCGGACCATCTCCATACCAAGCTATTGGATCTTAAGTCAAAGACTCTAAAATAACTGCTCTCTAATTTGGTGAAGTCCTGCTTGGCATATGCTGATATTGAATTGTTGTTGAAGGCCAGACAAAAATTATATGCGTTTCTGCGTACCACAACCTCTTGCCGACACAATATTCCATGTTAACACTCCATAGGGGTCTTTCAATTTCAGGTCATTCTTCAATGCTTCTTATATATATATATATATATATATATATATATATATATATATTGGATTGTGATTCAATGCTTCTCTGTTGGGTGTGCAGAGGTCGTCTTTTTTTGAGGGAGCGTGCAGAGGTTGTCGTTTTGGCAAACAACTTATGGGGATTTGGAGTGTGCAAGCTGGCTCGGCCAATTCTGTTCTTGTTTGACTGCTTCATTTTCATGAGAAAATGCTGTAACCTGGTAGATTTTATGAATGAACTGTCATGAAACTGAAACTTTTTTTGTCTTTTTTTTGACCTAGCGATTGGTGCCTCAGCTTTTCAATCACAGACTCAAAATTCAGAAGTTGCACCGAAGCTAACAAGTTCTTATCATGACCATCATCCGAACTTTTTTCATCAAGTATGGGAATAGGATATAGAACACAGATACAAGCTGAGAAACTCCATGGAAGAGTAGTAGATCTTGCATTAATTGGTGTTCCATTAGCTATATTTTTCTCTATAATATGAAGTGACAGCTTTGCAAGCCTTGTTCTCAAAAAGATATCATTATATTTTTTTTAATTGAAATTTATCGTTTCTTTTTTTTGATCAGAAATTGTTGGCCTTTGTTCCAGCAGTTTAAGAGCTAATTAAACTAACTACTTTAGGTAGATCATATATATGCTTTGTTAGGTGTGTCTTGACTACCTAGGCTCCATCCAACACATGTATGCCTTTTTTTTTTTTTTTTGAAGAAAACATGAGTGAAAATTTTTGTAAGATCTAGGTATACGTACAGACATAGGGCTTGGGATAGGCCTAAGCTTAGAGCTCATCATTGACCTCGTTGGGTTGTGGAGGCGAAGCCCTCGCACTACTAACCTATATTTTAGAAAGTTATCAAGTGATTAAGAGTAATGAGGGGTTAGAGTTTCTTAAGTAACAACTATTGTACTCCATATTCTATTGTTTAATAGTGAAGTTTTCTACCATTCTTCATCTATGAATATAGACCAGTAGACAAATCATGTTAATTCTATATATCTTGCATACTTTTTTTTTCTTTTTTTTTTTTCCCGACCTTCTATATTCTTTTATATCTTATATATTGAGCTACCCAGATTTTGTGGCAACATGCTTCATGATCATGTGTATGTCTTAATAGATGGTGATGACTCTGCACTCAATTGACCTATCCTCTTTGCAAGATCAGGTGATGACTAGCATGCATCAGAAGAATTAGAGTGACAATATAACTAGAAAATAGACAAGTTAATCAGTACTTCAGTAAGTTTAGAAAAATGCTCCTCTTACAACATGCCATTTACTTTGAGAGCAAATATTTAATATAATTTAGCATGTCCCCAGTGATGGAGAATTAGCCTGTACCTTGGAGCTCCACCAATCCTCAAGGTTGGTGAACTCTAAATACCCAAGCCAGATTTTTTTTTTCCCCTTGAAACAGAAGTATCTTGGTCTCCAAGACTTGAAATCTGTCAATAGATCTCCCAGTGTTCGAATTCGAAGAATCCAAGGAGAGGATGTATTCTTGAAGGATTCATGTTTTTGCTCTTCCCTATATAAATATAAATTCCATTTGGCTTTGCCAAGGCAAGGAAAATGTTCAAGTTGGTGGAAGTACTCAATTCTTCTTCAACTTCTCTGGATCCTGAGCTCATCCGTAACCCGTCCAATTACATTAGGAAATAAAAAACTTCAACTTTTCCCAGAAGAGTACTGAAGTCTCCTTCAATCACCTCTCCACATTAATGATCCATGTGCGAGCATCAAAATCCATGCAAAACCTAAGTTCAAGGCAGAGATTTTGGTAGATAACCCTTATCTTAAAGCTGAAACCAAGGCTAGTCCCTTTCCCAGCTTTCTTCTTCAAGGTGCTGATGCCAACCTATATTTCTATTTGTCTCTTCACAAGGTTTTGTTTGAGATTTCCTACACTTATTAGAATCCCTTGATCTTCAAGGTTGTGTAGGAACTACCACAATAATGAATAAAGAGGCCCACCACATGAGCTATAGAACCCCTCCCCCCTTTTCTCTCTCTCTCTCTCTCTCTCTCTCTCTCTCTCTCTCTGCCTGAAATGGCTTTAATGGGCAGGAGACAGAAAGGATGTACTTAAAGAAGCATGATACGGGGTGTCAATGTCATGGTGTTCACTCCTCCATGCTTCCTGTTTGCTTCCCCTCTCCTTTCTCCCTCCTCCCCTTCTTCCCTCCCCCTCTCTATCTATTGTTGGGAAAGCGTGCAACTCGCTAAACTCCAAGAAGGAATAGTCAAATAAGGCTCATGGTCTTGGCGCTGTCCCATAAATGCCTCCATCCCCCACCATTCAATACACCCCCTCCCCACTTTTATAACTACCCCTCATCTCCCTCTCCCTCCCTAACATTAAAAAAAAATTGATCACATCTTTCTATATACATACCTCTGTTCCCTCCTGTATACATTTATATCATTCTCTTTGCAGGGATCTGAGTCGATTTCTTTATTCCCTCTCTCTCTCTCTCTTAAAAAAAAAAAAAGCTGCTATTTGTTGGACTATTCTCTGTTGTAAGGTCTGGAGTCCACCCTCTCTCTCTCTCTCTCTCTCTCTCTCTCTCTTCCTTTCTTCTCTCTCCCAAGGCTTTTAATGCCTTTCTTTTCCCACCTACACGTATATCTGAGCGCGTGGGGGTGTCGGAATATCCCCCAACCCTCCAAGCCGTCCTCTTTTTTTTTTTTTTTTAATATTCAAACATCATCGATCCCATATACTCCCCAACTCCAAAGCAAACCCTCCCAAGCTAAAAAGGCAGCCTTCGTTCCCCGGGCAACCCCACGCCCACTGTTAGCCCACGGGGAACACTGCGGGAGAGCTTAAAACTTTAAAAGCCCTGCTTCTCTTCTTCATCTCTCTTCCATCGGGCCATGGGCTTAGCCATGCACGTGGGTGTCCACGGTGGCCCTCCAATCAGGGCCGTACGTTGTATGTGCCTGATTGGACGTATCGTGGGTGGAGGAGATCGACGCCTTTGACTTGGGCTGTGCTCTTCTCCCTCTGGGTGGAGCCAAAGTTTTGCTCTTGTCGTGCATCTATCTACTTCTCCAACTTTTGGATGTATATATATATATATATAGGTGGCATGTACGAAAAGGTCAAGGAAACTGAAACTGTGAAATTAAGAGCTACTGTTGGCTTGGTTTACCTTTGGATACGATATGTTAAGATTCTAGTATTATTTCTTATTACGTTATAACAGAAGGGAAATTATTTGATATCAACTCTCTTAATTAGCAGTCTGATCAGTTTCTTGCGTAATCCGGCCAAAACTCCTACTGTGTTACATGGATCTTTCTTTTGTGCGAATCAGTGGATGACCCACCGCCTGTTTAATTCATTGCTATAAAAGAATTATACATAAATTTATAATGTATTGAAGGTTACATTGCAGCTAAACATGGCGGGAAAATGAGATCGAGATTATGAAAATTTTGCAAGATATATAGATTAGCAAGGAGATAGTTCATAACAAGGTTAAGGGATCCAAGATTACTCCACGATTGCCTAGCTAGTAAATGAGCCAGGTTATCGAGTCAGTGTCAGCATGCAGTAGCTTAAGCGTAGTTGAAATGAACAAGTACTCTTGGAACAATGGTACCATTCCACCAGCAAGACTAGCAGAAGTATATCAGGTACTCTTCTTGTTATATAGACTGAGAGCACTTAGTATAAGTCAAAAGGGTGATGCCTCGGTGGGTTGCCTCTCTTTTTGTCCAACTACCATAATTCTTTTAAGAAAGTAGGGAACATTAATTTGACTAATTTCTCAAGGAGAGGACAAATTTTGGCATCTCATACTTTTTTTTTTTGCTGTAAGATATTAATGTAAGCAGCGGCATGAAAATTCTCTACATATTGACTGTCTATGATTCAAGCTGTCTTAGACTGGACCAACGCCGTTTGATTCAGAAGTTCAAAGACAAAGTCACGGGAGCACGGGGATGGGGAGCCCACATGCATGCATGCAAGGATGGATGGATGGATGGATGGGATGGACGAACGGATATTATATGTCACCCGTGGGACATTCGGTGGGACCCACCTGAATCAAGGGTTGTGGGGGTGGCGCAGGAGACGTGAGCAGAGGGCATGCATTTAAGGATGGGGCCATCATTGCTTAGTACGCCAACATTGTCACGGCATGTATGTTTTGACTACGTTTTGAATGCGGGCACAACTCTAGAGAGAGAAAGCAAGCAAGCAAGCAGGTTTCTCTATCAGGTCTCAGCTTTGCTTTGGATTTTCGATGGGAGGCGGGGATTGGTGATGGTATAAATGCTGTATGACATTAACTTTCTCTGCAGAACGGCATTCTGGGAAAGCTTCATGACTCCTTTTATTGATGGCTCCCTCCCTTACCCTCTCTCTCTCTCTCTCTTTCAAAGAAGAGCCGATTTGTCTTTGTTGATTTGTCTTCTGCTCGCCTCTGAGAAATACTCTCTGCCTCCACAAATTCCCAACTAATCTCCCTGCCTGTGTCACTATTCTATATCTACATAAAGTCATGAGAGAGAAGAAGAGAGGGGGAGAGTCAGGAAATCTTAGGCAGCAAGGGGTTTAAAGAATAGAAAAACCTTGTAGACTTGAGCAGAGATGGTCAACCACTTAGGTTTCCCATAAATGTTTCAGCTTTACCTCACCACGTTAGCCTTTGGGCTTCCCTCAAAAGTTTCAAATTTGCGTCACAATCAGGTTGGCAAACATATCCATTCCATGTGCCCTTCTTTGGGAATTGAACCCCAAAATGGGGAGTGATTGAGTTAACCATATGATGTCCGTCATGAGACCTACCCTTCTTCTTGACCAGCAGCAGACATCATCTTCCGATTTCCATCAGAATTTAATGTATACAGAACTATATAAGGTTTGATAGTGATGGGAAATCTGATATCTACCATGGATGTCCTTATACTATCGTCAAAGGCACTTTGACCTCCTTGAAGATTTCTCGATCGATCATCCTTGCCCGTATTATATTTTGTATGGAAATCTTAATTTCCAAGTGACAAACATTCCTTAAACGGATTATTAATCAGGGAAATAGCACCAGAACGTCCCAAGAGATCTCCAGTTTATCATATGCAAGAAGAAAGAAGATATTAATCCACCATAGCAATGTATTAAAATGGTGGATATGATTACAAAACAATGGCACCAGGTGGGTCGATCCCTTCCACAGTCAAGGAAATATGAGCGAATAGTGAAATTTAGGCCAAAGTGGTGATTTTTTTTTTCACCAACAAAACAATTCTTCTTTCTTCTTGACATCTAGAATAGTTGAAAATAACTTCCAAAATTCCGTTAACAGCTAATAAAAAAACATTATAGCAGAAAAGGGTAAAGTAGTTCAAATAAGCCATGCAGGTGTCATAAGAGGGGCACAGCAACTAGGATTGCCACCATAACAAGCACTAGGAATACAAAATGTCCAACTATGGCTGGATCAAGAAGAGAGGATAAAATAAACAGCACTAAGAGAAAGCGAGAGGGAAAGAAGATAAATATATTTTCTGTAAATGGATTGAAATTAAAATCCAGGTCTCTCTGTCAATTCTAACTGTCTCAGTTTCATCAGCAAGTATCCATCCTCCCGAGTCTTAAACCTGCAACTCAACAATATACACAAGCTTAGGTTTCAATGTTTCTGAAACCAAACCAAACAACGTTAGTTATGCAAGATCGATGTTTTCTGAGAGGATTTATTTTTAATTTCTCCAGTGGAACCCCAAAATTAAGTTTAAGCTGATGAATTTATTCAACCGAAAACTTTGATGCAACAACACAATAGCAGTGGGCAGGCAATATTGCACGGCTTGCACTCACATGCACCACGTGCCAAAGCCATAATAGCTTTGTCTTCATTCTGAAAGAAACGAGAAAACTAGAAGAAGTATTTTTAATATATAATAGAATTTCCATTGTATTCCAAAAAATTCTTTTTTTCTGGAAAAGAAATGAGATTGCGAAAGTTGTCGAGGTTTATTCAAATTGAAGTAACCAAGAAATACACATCGTAATGATAGGATCTATGGAACATGATATCTGTTTGGAATACAGCCAGAAAGAAACCGCCATTTAACTTGTATATTTATAATGCATTAGCTGACCATTTTATCTCAAAAGACCAATGGTGAATGCCATTATCCTACACTGTGAATGCCATTATCCTCGGCAGCAGCATATAATTTACTCCCAACTGCTCCAGGCAATAGCTTAATTTAAAGACAGCAAATTTAGAATTCTTCAAGATCTTAACAAAAGTTTAATGCTATCATTCTTCCATGCGTTAAACACATCATCATGACTGGATACTTCTAATTGCTCGTTAGTTAAGAAAAGAGCGTTGGTAATAATAAGTTTAGATTTTCAAGATTCTTAATATTGTACAAGCTTAATTAAGATCCAAGCAGGAATGTGGTAAGAGACACGAACAAATCTGGGCAATGTTGTGAGAGAAATAAAATATTATTAGCAGCTACAGGAGGAGGAAGCTGAAGCACAAACTCCCTATCGCCAAGGGAAACTAGTATCAGCTAACAATGTCATCCAAAATAACCTCCATCCCTTATTAAAGCTTAATTAACCATTCAAAACATTGCTGAAAGACATTAAATTCAATGGATTAATAGACAAATACTCTCCATTTACCTGCACTATTTATATAGTACGGTGCATTCAACGAAAATTAATTCCATGTTACCGACAATAATTCTTTTCCCCAGCCAGACTAAATTGTGTCAGGTTTTAGATAATCGCGTGCAGCAGTGCATGAGCAGTAAGTACACTAATTCTCCCAAAGTAATTGACCTACTTAATTGAAACCTACCACATAAAATTTATGATATCTACTGAAATTTGGTTCTATATATTTTCTTAATTAGCAGTTATTGAACTCACATTATATATAATTTATTTTTATCATCTCATCACTATAAACAATGCCCTACGTCCCTACCCAATAACTTCATCCTTTCCGAGGAAATTATATATAATGTATATCAATAATCTGATTACATATATGACTGTTCCTATATATCATGCAGTTAATCTCACGCTATTACTTCGAGTGCTAATGTAGAGGAACTAAATTACTCAAATAAAAGCCAACCGCAATCAAAGAAGGGAAAGCACTCAGAAAATAAAAGTAGCAAAATAAAAACCTGCGAGGAGATCTACGACGGCCCGACGCTCGGCCGCTCATCCCCACCTGCCGCACTCGGCTTCATGAACTGCCCAGCCAGTGGGCCGATGCTAGCCGCCGACACATTCATGGCTGCCACAAGCCCTGCATCGTATGCTCCGTTCGCACCCAATCTCGCCGCCAGCTCTCCGTCATAATTCCTCATCATCATGTGGTGGTGGTGGTGGGGATGAGGGTCCCGGGCACTTGCCGCCGGGAAGAACTGCTCCCGGCCGAACCCGATCCCACCCATCCCGATGGGGTGGCTGGCATTGATGAACCCGTGACCGCCGGCGGTCGCCAGCCCGCCGCCGAAATTGGCGGCAGAAGACCCGGTGGCAGCAGCGGCGGCGGCAGACTGGTACTTGGAGAGCTCGGACTTGGCGCAGGAGAGGTCCATCTGGAGCTGGCGGAGCTGGTGCTGGAGGATGGAGATCACGCCGACGCAGCCATAGACGGGGTCTCGGAGACGCATGTCGGCCTCGTACGCGAGCGAGTTGACGGCGTCCTCCCGCTGGTAGGGGTGCAGCTCGTTGAGAAGCTTGGTGACGTTGCTGGCGCCGAAGACGCGATGCACGTGCACGAACTTCTGCGGCTGGTCCGGCGGAAAGTAGGGCGCGAAGACGCAGTCCGGCTGGCACTTGCGGCGGAGGAACTTGCAGGCCGCGCACGGCGAGCTCGTTGACGCAGCCGACGACGATGCCGCGGCTGAGGAGGCCGGCACCGGGGCTGATGACGACGCCATCAGTATCCCTTCCTGCCTGTTCGCTTGAATTCTTCTGAGGGGGAAAAAAATAACGATTAATTATTGTTGAATAAGCAATAGATATAAGGATTCGGTTGGCCGATCTTAAATAGAAGGAAATAAGTATCAAGAGATTTTGTTTACTTTTTTGGGATGCTTTGATTATAAAATGGACTATATTAACGGAACAAAAGAAAGAAAGGATATTGCCATAAAAATAGAAAGAAGAGAGGAAAAATAAAAGATCTGGTTAAAAGATACGTGATCGTGAGCGTACTCTCACTTCCTATATCCTCACTTTCTTTCTATATTAAATTATGGAAAAAAAAATAAAAAAAGGAAAAGATTTACGTTCAACCGAAGGGAAAAAAAGCTTAATTTTTTTTTAAAAAAAAAGGAAAACCAGTAAAGATCTTCTAAATTATATGGTATATAGATGGAAAGAATAAGGAGAGAACAAAGGCGCCCCTCTTATCTCTTCTTCTTCTTCTTCTCATCCTTGGCAGATCTATCTGTAGCCTATTTTATTTTATTTATTTTGTTTTGTTTTTTGAAGTTTGCTGAGAAAGAAGCGAGGGTATCCAGGACTTGGACGAGTTAGTCTCTTGCAAGTAATTTATTAATCGAAAATATTAAAATATTTTATAATAAATATCTACCATTCTCTCCTTTTGACTTATATCACTTTCTTGGATCGATCGTTAGATGGTAAAGAGAGAGAAGAGAGGAAGGGCGGCTATCAAATCCGACGACGGCGGCGACGGTGCGGTTACAAAGAGAGAACATACCTTTTTTTAATCGTTTCTGGGTTTTCCGGGTTCCGCTCTCCGCTGCTCCTCCTTTTCGCCTCCCTCTTTTCTATCTCTGAAGTGAGTGAGGGCTGGACTGGATTAAAGCCAAAGGCCAAGGCAAAGGAAGCGGAAGGGAGGGGAGTTGGGCGTGGGACGGGAAGAGAGAGATAAAAGAAGGCGAGGAGGGACAGGGAGGCGCACCGAAAGATGGTGGGGGGGGGGGAGGTTAGGCGGCGAAAAATTAGAGGGAGGAAGTGGGAGAGAATAAATGGAGAGGAGGGAGAGAGAGAAAGAGAGAGAGAGAGAGCACCTGACAGCGAACTTATAAGCGGGCGATCTGAGATGGATGTGTGAGGTGGGACACGAAGGGGGAGAGAGAGAGAGAGAGAGAGAGAGAGGTGGTTTCTTTTCTTCTCTCTCGTGCTGTGGGATTTAGTACGGAAGGGAATGAATGGGACTGGGAGGAGTTGGGTGGTGGAAGGGAAGATCAAGCCGTGTAGTCACATGAGGATATCTTGATTTGACGGTTTCATGCCCACCTATGTGTGTGAGTAACGGCCGTTATAACGGCTTTGGATGTGATTTGATGTTTCCTTGGACACCTTTGACCCATTGTTTTAGAATCATTTGTCTTTTTTCCTTTTATGAATTGAAGTAAGAAGATGACAGCCTACTTTTGAGATATGCAATTCGATGTTAACATTTGTCTTCAATTATAATAAAGCTATCGATAAAATAACTTGGATTCAAAAACATGATCTATTGAGATTTAATAACATAGAGAACTTATACTTAATAGAGGAGGAGGAAGAGAAGAAGGATACATGATTATTTAGCATATTTGCAAATTATCTAAATAAATTTTTATATGATAATGCTAACCATAACTTTCTTTTTTATATTAGACAAAATTATGTTACAAGCTAGTTTATTTTGAACAAGTTCTCAATTTGCTTCCAATTTAGATTAGGCATTTATAACTTATAATAATGAGTGGTCTCTAATAACTTATGTTCACAAATTAATCAGTAGACACTATTTGTATGCCATTTTTAGTTGAGCCATTCTGTTAACACAGTAAGATTTTTTTAATATGCTTGGCAACTATACCATTAGCAGCAACAATCACATTATATATCTTACACAAATATGAAAATGGTATACTTTGTTCTTAAAATCTTCAAATAAAAAACAACAGGCAATTAGGATGGTAGGTATGGAGGGCAAATGGAAATTTCACCTTTCAAACCCCCTCCTCCTTTCTCATGAATGAAACTACATTAGCTCTAACTTTCTAGGTGAATGTTTTAGCGAGGCCCTACAACATGATTGTAAATTTTAGTGATGCCATAATTCTTCCATTTTTAATTAATGAGGTTTTTCTTAATATTTTCTTTTGCATTATAGCTTCTTACAAAATTACCATTTAAAATTATTATGTCCACATATATTTCTTATTTTACCCTATCAACACAGATTTACTTATCAAATCCTTTTGCTAGCAATGTTTACAAGAAATTATTTTAAATATAAAAGGATTCTTATCTTATTGCATTAATTACTAAAAAATTTATGCAAAATAGAGTCTATAACAACAACAACAACAATAACAAAGCCTTAATTCCAAAATCGTTGGAGTTAGTTACATGAATTTTTTTCTTCATTCAGCTCTGCTTCGAATCATTTTTTTTATAAAATGTAAAAAATTAAAGTTTTCCTTTATCATTTTCTTCTATATGATTTTCAGTTTATCTTTTTCTATATTATATATCTATGTATGTATGTATGTATTAAGTTACTCTTCGGTGTAGGTGCATTTATAAGTTTATGTTGCGTATATTTAAATCATCTAAGTCATCCTTCTCTTAATCTATCTTTGATTGGAACTACCTCTACATTATCATGAATATTTTTATTTTTATTTTTATCTTTTCTTGTATTACCACATCATCCTAATAGTTTCATTTCAGTCACATTCATCTTATGCACATATTTTTTTAGCTGCCCAATATTATGTGTCATATGTCACATTCACATTCATTCCAGTCTTGAAGCTGTCCTATAAACTTTTTTTAACTTGGTAGGTACTGTACTATCATATAATATTCTAACTGTACTTCACCATTTTATTCAATTTATTTTAATTTTATGGACAACATCATCCTCAATCTCTTCTTTCTTATGAATAATCTATCATAAATAGTAAAAATAATCTTTTAGTAATTTTATGGTCCCTAATTTATATTCTACATTCATTTTTATTTCTAATTGTACTAAAATTCTATGTAATACAAATTAAAATTTAGAGAATTCTAGAAATATTAGTTAGCTTAAAAGGGTAATAAAGTTATTTTATATTAAAATAGCCATGGATTGACATCAATAACTAAAAGCATAACATGAGAAGCAATGCTATTAAATGAAAAGAAAGAAAAGAAAAGGACATGAAGGGTTATAAATGCAATAGTTAGTGATGCTATAAGCTGCATTAGCAAAGGTATATATTCACACAAAAAAATATTTATCCCTTTTGATTCATTTTTATTTTGAAGGAAGAAATAAGTAAAATGAACCTTCTATAATTAGGAGTATGTTTATCTAGAGCTTACAAATCATATTAACAGATCATGAACTAGCCGTGCCAATTTATGAATATTACCAAAAATGGATTAACCTAAATCCTACCCATTTATTAATAATTCCAGAAATCTAGAACTACACTTGACTTGTGTATTATACGAGTTATATGATATGACTCACATATTCTATTTAATAATTACATCAAATTTGGATTGATAAGAATGCATGATTTTTTTCAACTAATGAGATATGAAATCAAATTTTACTCTTTCTAAGCGGTATAACCTCTGTAATTTGTCTAATACTAATTAATAATAAAATATTTATATATCCATAATCATAACTAAAGCACAAAATTGTATAGTAGTCCATTTTCATTCATTAGATCCTATGTGATGACAAAAGAATGGTCTTAAAAATTAAAAAAATCAAAAGATGAATTTGGCTTGGATAAGTTAAAGTCTAGTGGATTGTATCTAAGTTTGTAGGTCATGTTACATAAATTAACCCATTAAATGATTGGATCAATTATAGGTCAATTTTGAGCTAGTAAGTCAGTCCAAAACACAACTTGTTTATTAATAGTGTTTAATAGGACAACTCGATTTTGATCCAAATTTATTTATGCTCAATCCAGACCCAGTAACTCTATATCAAGTTTGAGTCATGTTTACAGCTCATGTCTTAAAATTGTTACGCTCTATATTTATCAAATTTAAGTACATCAGTAGGAGGGATAACCTCTAAACCAATCTAAAACATTCCAAGATATAGGGTTAAGGTTTGAAAAATAAACCTAGCAAGCTATGGGGATTGTTTATATTCCAAAGTATTATAAGATCAGGCTTAGATGTAGGTGGCTCCAAACTTGAAATTATCTATTTAAAGTAATTTGGATTTAGTAAGATGCTTTATCAAGATAAATAATATACAAGAATTTTATGAAACAGAAAAAGAAGAGTGATTAAGAATATTTAGCATATCAAGAAATAATATGCAAATTTTAGATGACATTATTGATTCAATCATTATTTTGCATCAACCAAATTGCATTGCAAATTTCAGTAATTAGAACTGATTTTTTATTTTGCTTCTACTTTAATAATTAGGTACATGCAAATTAGAATAACAAATACACACATCTTCTATCTAAGTTAAGGCAGTGTCTTACCAATCATTTTAAATAGAAGATATTAATTACTCAAGTCAAATTATTGGGGAAACACCTTTAATGATTTTAACTTGCAAAATCCCCTCCATCTGAGGAGAGGTGCAACAGCTGTATGGTAAAAGGCCAGTTTTAGACCATCATTATAACAATAGTCTGAATGTCTCGTTGGCGGCCACTGTTATGAGATTTAATTAATGGCATCGTTTTGGTGAAAGGTCCTTGGACTAGTTCATTCAGCTATAATTCTTCCGTACGAGTTGTGCATAATATATGATTTTTTCTTCTCAATCAATAAGGGTGGCCCTCAGACTGTGATGTAATAGAATTATTGAGGATGGGGGAGTAAATGAGCATGGCATTGAATGCACATATGAACAATATGATATGATGCACCAGCAAGGCCCCTCTGCATTCAATGCCATGATAGTCACAACTCATACCCCTCCATTCCCACCCGGACATCAAATGAAAGTATAGCAACAACAATAGTACCGGCCTTATAGTCACTGGACTGGATTTAACACAAGGACATGGAATATGAAGAAGTCGTTGGGTTGTATCTTTATGTAATTAGATTCGTAGCAGGAGATTCAGATTAAATCGAATCATTTTATCAATTAAAAATTAATACAGAAAAAAATTATCACCGCATCAATAAACATACCTGATGACTAAGATCAAACTATAAGGCCGAACTATAAGGCTGAGCTGTATGGCTGAACTATGGCTGAGCTATAAGGCTGAGATATATGGCTGAAATATATGGATGAGCTATAAGGCTGAGCTATATGGTTGAACTATAAGGCTGAGCTATATGGCTGAACTATAAGGCTGAACTATCTGGCCGAGCTATAGAGCCGAACCATCTGGCCGAGCTATCTCGCTAAGCTACAGAGTCAAGCTACAGGGCCGAGCTATCTGGCCGAGCTACAGGGCCGAGCTATCTCGTCGAGAGCCAAAGATCCACCTCTCAGCTTGAGTGTCATTGCCACCTCATACCATACGAATATTCTAGAGAAAAAATCGCTCTAATCACAGAAATCTCGGAGAAAACTTTTTTAAACGAAAATGAAAGCCAAATACAGCAGCACTTCATCCATGATCAACGGGATTCCAAATTCTCGATAAAGTATTCGTCAGCTTCATCAATTGTCGATCCCCGTAACCGTTGGGATTCTGGCCTTATTGGTTGCTAACTCTCTAAAATGTATCCAAAAATTAGGTAACGACTTACCTTCTTGGCAGTATACAAATATCAAGTCCCAAGACCCTCATGGTACACTCTGAAGGCAATCTAATCCCAAAGAAAACTCTAGCAATAAAGGTCATATTGTTCCTAAAAAATCATATCAAGGAGAAAGATCCTTCTGCTGGAGCCTTCTTCTCTTATCTGTTTGCTCAAAATCTTCACTGACTTGGGCGTTGGAAGGTCTTTGCAGGACCATCCCCTGTATTTTCTGCATGAGGACTGCCTTGCGGGTCCATCCAAATAGGAGAGCACTATCCGGATCCTGACGTGCACTGCCTTCAAGCTGAAGAATGAATTTTTGCAGCGCTAGAGGAAGGGCCTCAAGTCCCATTAAACTTGAAATCAAGAAGATAAGATCCCGATAAGAAGGACGATTCCTTAATGGCCCAACCGCAAGAGAGCAATTAATGATACTCTGGACCAAGCCACTTCTTAGAGGCCTGATTCAAAAAATTTCATGGCACCCTTAAAGCCGTCACCAACCAAGGTTCCATTGCCGCTCGTGGCCCCAATCACCCAGGGCTAGTACGCTAATTTAGCAAGGCCTTGACGTAGTTGATGCAAGGGCTCTATGGAGTTCCTCTTTCGGCTGCGCCTACTCAACACCTCCCCATAAATGTCAAAACTTAATAGATGAGTTATCCCTGAGCATAGAATTTAGACAACCTTTGAGCATATTATCATAAACCCCATAGGCAACGGTGATTGCACTTGGACCGAACCCCCCAATCGGCGTTGGCCTCAGCAAGTCGGCGTCGACATTGGCTTTTTAGCATCAATGTTGGCTTATCGGTGTCAGCCCGTCGGTCTTTTCCCATCGACCTCAGCCATCTTCTAGTCGGCCTCCCCACTCTATCTCTCCATCCCGACCTCTCTCTCTCAGATCCAACATCAAGGAAGGAAAGGAGAAAGGGAAGCTCTAGTTTCGTTTGCCATGGAGGCCGCCCCTCAGCTCCTCCGCTGCGACATCATTACTTTTCTCACTGGGTTTAGATACCTCAAAGATATCATGTGTACTACATGAGTGGGGGTGCATGCATGCACCTGTTCCATCATGACTATGGAATCATTCTTTCCTCACTGGATTCAGATACCTCATAAAAGACCATGTGTATAACATGATTGAGGATGCATGGGAGGAAGGTGGATTGATACAACATGAAGGACCCGATGATGCCATGCATAGCATGCTGAGGGACAAGCCCGAGGACAGAGGGCATATGGAGATATCTCACTTCCACCATCCTCGTTCGACCTGGAGACCGCCTCAGATGTGATTGGCAACACACAGGGTCTGTGCAGAAGGACAAGCTCTCCCCGGTGTTGGCTGTAGATTCCGACTTCACAGCGAGCCCTCACAACATGGACTCCTTCAATGTGATAATGAGGAGCCTGATTGCAGGGCTCATGGGAGGGCTCACGATGGTCAGAGGCCGAGTTAGATTTCGATTGGCTTGGGGGTTTATCCATCTCCGGAGTCCTTGAGGAGCTCCCTTTCTATTGCCAGATGACTCCGCCGAGTCTAAGCTCCGAAGGACTTTGCCGAGCCCATCGCCGGGGAGGCCAACTGCTTGCCCGAATTCAACTACGCTTCCAGGCTCTTTGGCTCAGCCGACTCCATGCCTATGGACACCTCTAGCCTCCATCCTAGTCTTCCCTGACCATTTTGGCCTGCTTCACCACCTTTGGACTCCGTTCCAGTGCCACTCTCGACTGCACCTGCTCAGCAACTCCTACGAATGTTAAGACTTCAACAAAAGAGTCATTCTCGAACATGGAACTTGGATAACCTCTGAGTATATTATCAGTTAAGTACTTCTAAACCAAGCGTTTAGCTCGCTGTAATAAAACTTCACTCTTCAACTCAAATGATAATCGTCCTTCTTGAGTTATTGATGAAAAGCAGGTTGCGCCCGATTAATGACCCACAAGTCCATTTCTTCGTACCTTAGCAAGGCCAAGTAAATATTTCTTCGTATTTTGGCAGGGCCAAGTAAAAATTTCTTCATACCTTGGCAGGGCCAAGTAAAAATTTCTTCGTACCTCAGCAGGGCTAAGCAACATTCTCCGTACCTTGGCAAGGCCAAGTAAAAATTTCTCCGTATCTTGGTAGGGTCGAACAATATTCTCCACACCTTGGCAAAGCCAAGTAAAAATTTCTCCATATCTTGGTAAGGCCAAGTAAATTTTTTTTCATACCTTGGTAGGGCCAAGTAAAAATTTTTTCGTACCTCGGCAGGGTTGAGCAGCATTCTTCGTACCTTGGCAAGGCCAAGTAAAAATTTTTTTGTACCTCGGTAGGGCCAAGCAACATTCTTTATACCTTGGCAGGGCTAAGTAAAAATTTCTCCGTACCTTGGCAGGATCGAGCAACTTTCTCCATACCTTGGCAGGACCAAGTTAAATTTTCTCTGTATCTCAGCAGAACCGAGCAACTTTCTCCGTATCTTAGCTAGAACAAGTAAAAAATATTTTTCGTACCTTGGTAGGGCTAAGTACAAACTTTGCAGAATCAAGGTTCATCAGCTACATGCCTTGACCTTCGATTTGGCCACGTTTAGCCCAGCTAGATGCCCTACATAAAACTGAAAGAGACTCTCCTTGTTCAATAAAAAGAGAAACTATGGAATGATATCTTGGCATTTATGGGGCCATCATGACGTGCCTTTGTTGGTTCAAATTCCACCAATGAGATTGAACCATCATGAACTCTACTCTCTATGTCCAAACCTACACTTTAAACTATAAGGCTAAACTATATGGCCGAACTATAAGGCCGAACTATATGGCTAAACTATATGGCCGAACTATAAGGCCGAGCTATATGGCCGAACTATATGGCTAAACTATAAGGCCAAACTATAAGGCTAAACTATAAGGCTGAACTATAAGGTATAACTATATGGTCGAGCTACAGAGCCGAACCATCTGGCCGAGCTACAGAGTCGAACCATCTGGTTAAGCTACAGAGCCGAACCATCTGGTTGAGCTGCAGAGCTTATAATTTTCACAAAGGAATAAAAATTAGTTCTTAATGCATTTTTTAATACATCTCGGTTCATACAAGGATCACAACTTTTTTGTTTTAAATTTTTTATTTAAATTTTCATTTACTATAATTTAAATTTAAGCAATTTTTAGATAATTTATTTCCAACATTGGAGGCATAAGCATCAATCATGGGTGGATCCCTCCAATTGGGTTCCGATGGCACAACAAATGACGACCCTTCGGTGG
This sequence comes from Calamus simplicifolius, assembly GCA_900491605.1. Classification (NCBI taxonomy): domain Eukaryota; kingdom Viridiplantae; phylum Streptophyta; class Magnoliopsida; order Arecales; family Arecaceae; genus Calamus; species Calamus simplicifolius. Next base: position 19,137 of record UESW01000242.1, on the reverse strand, counting down.
GCTTTTTCATCGTGCCCTGCACCGTGAAATAATGGGCAGCCGAGCTCTCATCACACAAGCCTTGAAGAGTGTAGTACATGATCCACTTGAATGTTTGAGTGTGGGTGTGTACTAAGAATTGTTGGGTATTTGAATAAGGGAAGTAAGGATGAAGATAAGGATAAGAATAAGGATAGAAGGAGATGAAGATAAGGACAGGCTTGAATCATGCACGGAATGCTTTTCTTAAGCATTATTTGCACCCTTTCGAATGCTCTATTGGTGAATAGGATACGATAAGCCTTGAATCGAGTTTGCATCAAAGCACTAATCAAAACTCGATTGTAGACAAGAGTTGAGATCTTTATTTTTTTGATTTGATTTTTGCGTAAATTTATAGAGGTTGAAAGCCATGGCGCTGGTGCCTAGGATGCATCGATTCTCGGAGAGTCGCATCGCTTCACAATATACCTGAGGCAAAATTTTTTGAAATGGCAAAAGTTTGAATCAAAGCATCACACCGCTTCGGCTTCTGAGACGAGAATCACCACGAGAGAGTCCGCGACTTAGTTTATTTAAACAAAATCTCAATAATCTCTCACTTGTTTAAACAAACTAAGTCTAAAATTAAGGACAAGAAGCATTAATACAGCTAGGTATCATTCGATTTGAACCTAACCTTAGTGAAAACACCACAAAGCTTTAATAAAATTTTAAATTGCATAAATACTTTGAACCAGTTATTTCTTATGTCGAAATCAATGATACTTCACATACACTCCTTAGTGTTTCTTGTCTACATCACATGCTTAGCACCATTTATAGCCATGTGCTCATTCATTTTATAAATATTTATGAGAGAAACTTTACTCTCACTTGAGACGGCACCATCTCAATATTACATTGATAAAATTCTTTCAGTATCTCTGTTACTAACAGATACTTATCAATAATGATTGAACTTCATTAAGAGTTCAAAGACTCAACCCTTCAACTGTAACAGCTAGCACTCACAAGTTAGACACTTCGAGCAATCCACTCATCAACAATTTATTTTTATCCATTGAACCTAAAACTAGTCATTTCCTTGTGTTAGGTTGGGTTACCATCATTGGTGGATCTTTAATCATGGAGTTTAAGACTCATACCAATTGAGGTTTTTTTCACTAAGTCTCTTGAAAGAGGTTTAATGAAAGGATCAGCTAAATTATAATTGGACCTCACAAATGTGAGTAAAATTATTCCATCCTTGATTAATTTTTTCACATACTCATGTCGTAGACTAATATGTCTAACTTTTCATTATACACTTTGCTATAAGCTCTAGCTAAAGTAGCCTGGCTATCATAGTGTATCGACATGCTGATATGTTTTCACAAGCCAATGGAATTTCTAGAAGAAGACCCTTAACTACTCAGCCTCTTATCCTGTTGATGCAAGAGCCATAAACTCTGACTCCATGATCGAATGCTTGATACATGTTTGTTTCTAGATTTTTAAGAAATCGCTCCATCAGCTAGTGTAAACACCCAACCTGTGGTAGATTTACTATCTTTCATACTCGATATCCAACTTACATCAGTATATCCTTCCAAAATAGCAGAAAACTTTAAATAGTGAAGACCAAGATTTTTGGTTTTCATAAGATGTCCAAAAGTCTCCCAATTACCTTCCAATGCTCAATAATTGGATTGCTAGTAAACCTACTTATTATTAACCACAAATGCTAAATCAGGTCTAGTACATTGCATCAAATACATTAGACAACTAATTGCATTTGCATATTCGAGTTGAGCCACAGCTCTTTCATCATTCTTTGCAAGTTTTATACTTGGATCAAATAGAGTATTTACTTCTTTGAATTTCAGATATTTGAACTTGTCTAATACTTTCTCAATATAATGTGATTGACAAAGTTCAAAACCCTCACTATTTTGTTTCACCTTGATTTCCAAAAAGTATTCACTTTTTCAAGATCTTTCATTTTGAATAAGGAGGTTAGAAACTTCTTCACTTCTAATATGCCTTTTATCTCATTGCTGATGATCAATATATCATCAACATAAAGGCATACAATATTACTATGTTTCTTTGCACCTTTGTGCACAAGCACTTATCATAAATATTGTGAATAAATCATTAGAAAGTATGACTATGTCAAACTTTGTTTTTCATTTCTTTGGAGCTTATTTTAATCCATATAAAAATTTAACAAGCTTGCATACTTTATGTTCATTTTTTGATAAAACAAAACCTTTTGGTTGTTTCATGTAAATCTTCTTATTGAGATCTTCATTCAGGAATGCTGTTTTGACATCCATTTGATGAACATATTGATGGTAATCTCAATACGACTTTAAGATGCTTGCGGAAGTGAGATAAGGATCAAATCACATATCTTAGCGAAAACAATATAAGGATCAAATCACATATCTTAAAAAATGAGTTAGTGATCTATACCTGTATTAATTTAATAACATGAACAATAAGGAGATTAAGAAATTTACCTTTCGTTCTCCACCAACACTACCTTGGAATCATCAAATCCTTTTGATCAGCACGGATCTTTCCAAACGTTCTTCAAATTATGATGAATGCGAACGAGTGGGCGTTCCTTTTGATTTGGGTTAAGATCACACAACTGAGTTTTATTCACTTTGTCTTCTCAACTCATGAGATAAAGTGAAGTTGAAGGAGAGAACTCTTGTGATTGATCATTGTCTTCAGTTGTTCTTTTTTTTTTTTTCTCTCGTGAATCTTATATTCTTTGAGAATAAAACTACCAACCTTTTTAATTAATTAATCAATTAATTAAAAGTTAAAGATTACTTTCAACTCTTGGAATTACTTTAATGTATATCAATCCAAAAACCAATTATTGGTTAGTTTTGATATACTTATCATGGGACGTTACGGAAGAGAGAAAGGCTCTCTCACGATCCCATATATATATCCAACAACTAAATAATTTTACATAGACTCTTCTCGTGGAATATGCCTACGATGTGTTCCCTAGCACATATATTCTTAAATTTAAAATAATTTTAAATTTATTTTTAAATAATCATTATTTAAAATAAATTAATCCAATTAATTTTTGTATGAAAATTAATTTAGAATTCTCAATTCAAATTAATAACTCAACCCAACATATCATAAAGTTCACATAATTTAATGGAGCCGTCCAGAGGAACTATGGACATTATAATTTTAAGCTCCAATAATTTTGACATTCAATTAACACTTTAATTAAAATATCAAAATTATTAATTCCAAATTACTCCACTAAAAATTTGAAACTACACTCTTAAAATTATAAAATAATTATATTCAAAAGGATTTGAATGGTCCATTGATATAGTCACTACATATAAATCAATCCTCTATAAACGGTTCATGATTAAAGCTAGGCATTTTTCATTAACCTCTTTAATCATATCTTATCCATAAGTACCATGATTCTATAATGAATAATATATTTATGATCAATCATAAATTGAGCGCTCTTATTCAAGTCCCGAATCAACACTTATGGAACCATCCATCTGACTTCTTTACGAAGGAATGGATTTCATCTTGTATATTAATATTCCTGGCTACTTATGTTATTATATTTCTAATATACCAAGAATTTGACACTATGTTTCTGTGTCATTACCCGTATATCAAAAAATATAATACAATAAATAGGAGTCTATTAATTACTCAGAATTAAGATCGATTCATATATGACCATCATTGATTAATTTTGAATCTCTATTTTAACAACGGAATTTATTAGAGATTCATAATTAATCGCATTTCAGTCCTATATAATCAAATTATATAAAGCGCTTTCATTCGATAATCTCATTATCAACAATCGGATAAGATCGTTTCATTCAGAATGTAATGAACTATGCTAGTAATTTTAAATTAAAGATCCCGATTGCAACTTTAATTTATAATTATGGATAAATTTAGATTATTTTACTTTAAATATTATCCTCTGTATATAACACTTATATACAATATTTAAAGTCACATTTAAATAATCCAGGATTTTTGATATTTATAAAGCATCAAAACATGCATGCAAGTATAATATTAAAAAATTTCTCAAATATTCAGCAAAATAATAAATGTCATTTGTTTATGGGCACATATCCCAATCTCCCACTTGCCCTAAAGCAAATGAGACATGTCTCTAAGTCCCATCCCATCAAGATGTAGCTCAAAACCCTGAGCCGGTAATGTCTTAGTAAACGGATCAGCTATATTGATCGCAGATGCGATCTTCTCAACTGAAACGTCTCCTCTACTGACAATCTCTCTCACAAGGTGAATTTTCTCTCTATATGCTTTCCTCTACGGTGGTTTCTGGGTTCCTTGGCATTGGCTACTACGCACTGTTGTCACAGTAGAGTCTAACTGGTTCATGCATATCTGGAACAACTTCTAGATCTTTCAAGAATTCCGAAGCCAGACTGCCTCCTTAGCTGCTTCACAAGCTGCTACATATTCAGCCTCCATGGTTGAGTCAGCAATGCAGGTTTGCTTGACGCTTCTCCATATAATGGCTCCTCCTCCCAAAGTGAACACCGCTCCAGAAGTAGACTTCCTAGAGTCTCTATCTGATTGAAAATCAGAATCTGTATATCCAACAGGAATCAAATCCCTACTGGAATATACCAGCATATAGTTTCTCGTACGCCTCAGATATTTCAGAATATGCTTGACTGCAACCCAGTGATCCAATCCTGGGTTTGACTGGTATCGGCTAACCACTCCCACTGCAAAGCAGATGTCGGGTCTTGTACACAACATTGCATACATCAAACTACCAACTGCCGAAGCATAGGGAATCCGTCTCATATCTTCCTCCTCTTGCGGTGTTTTAGGACACTGCTCTTTAGAAAGATGAACTCCATGTCGAGTAGGTAAATTACCTTTCTTAGAGTTTTGCATCGCAAATCTGACAAGCACCTTGTCAATATACGATGCCTGAGACAACGCCAAAAGCCTATTCTTGCGATCCCGTATAATTTGGATGCCAAGAATGTAGCTTGCTTCTCCCAAATCCTTCATTTGGAATTGGCTGGCTAGCCAGTTCTTTATTTTGGACAGAGATCCTACATCATTCCCAATGAGTAAAATGTCATCCACATAAAGAACTAAGAAGACCACTTTATTTCCTTCCTTTTGCTTATAGACACAAGGTTCACCTAAATTTTGTTCAAAACCATAACATTTTATGGCTTCATTAAATCTGATGTTCCAAGATCTAGAAGCTTGCTTAAGCCCATAAATGGACCTTTGCAATTTGCAGACTTTCTGCTCTTGGCCTTTAACCACAAAACCCTCTGGTTGGACCATATGAATAGTCTCTTCAAGATGGCCGTTCAAAAATGCCGTCTTGACATCCATTTGCCATATCTCATAATCATAATGAGCAGCAATGGACAAGAGAATCCGAATGGATTTTAGCATGGCTACTGGCGAAAAAGTATCCTCATAGTCTACTCCTTCCTTTTGGGTAAAACCCTTTGCCACTAACCTAGCCTTGAAAGTCTCTACTTTTCCATCGGCTCCTCTTTTTCTCTTATAGATCCATTTGCATCCAATAGGCTTTACGCCTTCTGGTAGATCTACAAGCTTCCAGACTGAATTAGAATACATTGATTCCATTTCGAGTTTCATGGCTTCCTGCCATTTCTCTTGATCAACATCCTCCATTGCCATCTTGTATGTCAATGGATCATCATCACTGCCATCGGTGACTGCAACTTGTGCTTCTCCATCCTGACCATAGCGGATGGGTAATCTTATTTTCCTCCCACTACGTCGTGGTGGCGGTGGTATTTGATCTTGAGTAGTGGTCTCAACTTTTTGTCGTTCAACAACTTTTGTTGGTGTGGGGCTGATCTCATCAGCTAGCAACTCTTCCAGAACTACTTTACTTCTAGGTTTGAATTCTGTCATATAATTGTACTCGAGAAACGTTGCATTTGTCGACACAAAACTTTGTTATCTTGAGCATTATAAAACAGTCCTCCTCTCGTTCCATTAGGGTACCCAACAAACATGCATACTTCTGAACGAGGTTCCAACTTCCCAGTCTTTCCCTTCAGCACATGGGCTGGACATCCCCATATGCGGATGTGTCTCAAACTAGGCTTGCGACCATTCCATAACTCTAAGGGAGTCTTAGGGATTGACTTAGATGGAACTAAGTTTAGAATGTATACAGCTGTTTGTAATGCATATCCCCAAAATGAGTTAGGCAAAGAAGAATAGCTTAACATTGATCTTATCATATCAAGCAAAGTGCGATTCCTTCTTTCAGCTACACCATTTTGCTGTGGTGTCGCAGGTGCCGTGAGCTGTGATAATATTCCATTCTCAATCAAGTGGTCCTGAAATTCATAATCCAAGTACTCTCCTCCTCGATCAGATCGAAGAGTTTTGATTGATTTACTGAGTTGTTTTTCTACTTCAGCATGGAATTCTTTGAACTTTTCAAAGGCCTCGGATTTTCTTTGCATCAGATATGCATATCCATATCTAGAATAATCATCAATGAATGTGATGAAATATTCATAGCCCCCTCTAGCTTTGACATTCAAAGGCCCACATACATCAGTATGTATGATCTCTAAAGGTGCTTTTGCTCTTTCACCTTTTGCTGAAAAAGGTCTTTTGGTCATTTTTGCCTTCTAGACAGGATTCACAAACTGGTAGAGTGCCAACCCTTAGCTCTCTTAAAGGACCATCCTTCACTAGTCTTTCTATTCTGTCTATATTAATATGACCAAGCCTCAAATGCCATAAATACGTGTCATTGTCATTATTCGCAACTTTTCTTCTTTTAGGAGTTGGTTCAGCGACTTTAAACATTTCGGTTTGAAGCAAGTTGTTGGAATTTGGTTTAACAAAATATAAACCATTTTCAACATACCCAGAACAAATATTTATTCCATTCTTATAAATTGAAACAGAGTCAACACTAAAAGAAACAGAAATAAATTGTTCATGCAACTTTGACACCGAAATCAAATTCCGTTTGAAATCCGAATATAATAAACATTGTCCAAAAGCAAATATTTATTATCAGCAAACGATAGTCGAACTATCCCTACTGCTGTCGCTGACACCTTTTCTCCACTGCCTACTCTCATTGTGAAATCTCCCACTTGAAGATCCCGGCAGACTCAAGCATCTGCAAAGAAACACAGACATGGTTAGATGCTCCTGAATCAATAATCCAGCTTGAGAAATCATTCTCAACTAAGCATGTTTCCATGACTAGTAAATCTAATTTACCTTGTTTCTTTTTCTGTTTCAGCTCATCAAGGTACTTTTTACAGTTCCTTTTCCAATGGCCATCTTGATGACAGTGGAAACACTTTCCTTTAGGTTTAGGCTGAGCAGCCTTTCCTTTCTTCTTCTGGATCTTCTTCTTGTTATCCTTTTTCTTTCCCACATAATTCTTCTTCTTTTTCTTCGAAGAAGAAGGCTTTGCCTCAGCTGCGTTGGCTTCAGCAACAATTGCCTTACCACCCTTATCATCTATAAGAGTCTCATATATTTGCAGCTCATTCAGGAGTTCAGTCAGATTACACTTTTTATGATTCATAATGTAATTAGTCCTGAATTGGAGAAAAGCGGAGATAGTGTCTCCAGAATCATGCCAACCTGAGTCTTTTCATCAATTTTAGCTCCATTGATCTCAGCCTCATTGAAATGATTGACCATTTTGAGGATGTGCTCACGAACAGAAGAACCATTCTCCATTTTGCCATTCATAATGGCTTTTACAGCTTCGTAGCGAGCCTGATCAGATGGGCGTCCAAACATCTGCTGCAGAGATTCCATAATCTCTCTTGCAGTTTCAAAGGCCTCGTGCTTAGTTCTAAGCACCTCATTCATTGCTGCTAACAAGTAGCAGCGGGCTTTGTTGTTTGCAACAACCCAACGGTTGTACTCTTCAGTAGCAACCTTGGAGGCATTGGTTGGAGGCACTGGAGGACAATCCTCCTTAAGGACATAGTGGTAGTTTTCATTAATGAGAAGGATATTCATGTTGCTTTTCCACTTAACAAAATTTTCACCAGTTAATACTTGAGAGGCGAGAAGTGAGAAAATCGGGTTTGACATATTTGCTGAAAAATAAGAAAAATTTAATAAATAATTACATAAATATCATTACACAATTTAAGGCAAAGTAAATAAGATGCATAAAAGCACATGTTAAAATACACAAAAACATGTTTACTTTAAAGGCCTAAGGAATTTTAATCTCCACAACTAAGTGCCGCCGTAGGGTAGGTCAAATAGTTGCTAATTAAAATGAGACTTCTCAATTAATAAGTATCTCCCGAAATATCTCATATTTCTAATACTCATTAATTTCCTTAATTTTGGTCAAGAAAGTAATTAACTAATTTAATTATTTCTTCATGAGTGTGACCCATCGTATCAGACCTTTTGAGACTTAACTTAGAAATTGCCGCCGTAGGGTAGGTCAATTCTAAAATACATCTTAAAAGTCCTATCGCATGGAAGACAACCTTGGTATTGCCATTAGTAGACACCCTCCGTAGGAGGACGAAATCAAAGCGTCACGAGGCGCTACTAATAACTCACGGTGTTGTACTAACGATGGAGACCAAGGGTTTATATTGTCATATTACCCCTCCCACTCATTATTTTGCAAAAGTGTATTTTATTTATAAAACAACTTTTGTTTCATAAACTCTTAGTTAATTTAAACAATTTAAATCACTAAGATTTTATAATGTTAAACACTTTAAAATTATAAAATAAGCTAAATGTGATAACTTAAATATAACATTTAAATTTAAAACATCACATTTGGCACATTAATTTTGCAAATCCAATTGCTCAATTAATTTACAAATTTAATCTCATTAAATTTATTGCAAAGTGCATTAAATATAATTTACTAAAACTTTTTAGTAAAAAATAATAAAATAATAATGCACATATGCATGACATATAATAATAGGTAGACACTTTCTATCTAATATGGCATATAATATGCATGAAATGTAATTATTATCGTAATAAAAAACATTTCATAAAAAAACGAAAAACTTCTAAGAGTAAATGTAATTATTATCAACATAATAAAAACATTAATAAGAAGCGAAATGAATACATGACTCTTCACGTCTTTGGAGACAGTGAGACTCATTCTGGAAAAGTGAGGCTCTTCGAATCACGAAATCTCCTGGGAAACGATGAGGCTCAGAGCCAAGGGAAGGGATTCCCACTCAAAATCTCTATCGGAAAGCCTTTGAAAAAAACTTCTTTAATAAGTATAAAAAATTCTAATTGAGAACTTTTCTCAAAACCATGAAGAACCTTTCTTCATCAATATAAAAGGAATCTATATTCAATTGATCTAATCAAAAGAAAATTACATAACTTATTCCATGGAATCAAAAAAATTAACGCCAATCCATTTGCACATACATTCATCATCATGAAAATATTAAAAGCATATTATGCATGAGTGCCTACCCAATCATATAAAGATTATCATATAATCTATTATTAAATTAATAGGGGTATAACCTGCTCTGATACCAATTGATGGTTATCTCAATACGACTTTGAGATGTTTGCGGAAGCAAGATAAGGATCAAATCACATATCTTAGCGAAACAAGATAAGGATCAAATCACATATCTTAAAAAATTGAGTTAGCGATCTATACCCGTATTAATTTAATAACAAGAACAATAAGAGATTAAGAAATTTACCTTTTGTTCTTCACCAACACTACCTTGGAATCACCAAATCCTTTGATCACCATGGATCTTTCCAAACGTTCTCCAGATTATGATGAACACGAACGAGTGGGCGTTCCTTTTGATTTGGGTTGAGATTACACAACTGAGTTTAATTCACTTTGTATTCTCAACTCATGAGATAAAGTGAAGTTGAAAGAGGAACTCTCTGTGTTGATCATTGTTTTCGATGTTCTTCTCTCGTGAATCTTATATTCGAGAATAATAACTACCAACCTTTTAATTAATTAATCAATTAATTAAAATTTAAAGATCACTTCCAACTCTTGGAATTACTTTAATGTATATCAATCCAACAATTGTTTTGATATACTTATCATGGGACGGGAGAGAGAAAGGCTCTCTCACGATCCCATATTATTTCTTCAACAACTAAATAATTTTCATATAGAATATGCCTACGATGTGTTCCCTAGCACACGTATAATAGAAATTAATCCAATAATTTTTGTATGAAAATAATTTAGAATTCTCAATTCCAAATTAATAACTCAACCCAACATATCATAAAGTTCACATAATTTAATGGAGCCGTCCAGAGGAACTATGGACATTATAATTTTAAGCTCCAATAATTTTGACATTCAATTAACACCTTAATTAAAATATCAAAATTATTAATTCCAAATTACTCCACTAAAAATTTGGAACTGCACTCTTAAAATTATAAAATTAATTATATTCAAAAGGATTTGAATCGTCATTGATATAGTCACTACATATAAATCAATCCTCCATAAACGGTTCATGATTAAAGCTAGGCATTTTCGTTAACCTCTTTAATCACATCTTTATCCATAAGTACCATTGATTCTATAATGAATAATATATTTATGATCCAATCATAAATTGAGCGCTCTTATTATTCAAGTCCCAATACTTATGGAACCGTCCATCTGACTTCTTTATGGATTTCATCTTGTATATTAATATTTTGGCTACTTATGTTATTATATTTTCAATATACCAAGAATTTGACACTATGTTTCTGTCATTACCGGTATGTCAAAAAATATAATAAGTCTATTAATTACTCAGAATTAAGATCGATTCATATATGACCATCATTGATTAATTTTGAATCTCTATTTTAACAACGGAATTTATTAGAGATTCATAATTAATCGTTCCAGTCCTATATAATCAAATTATATAAAGTGCTTTCATTCCGATAATCTCATTATCAACAATCCGGATAAGATCGTTTCATTCAGAATGTAATGAACCGCGCTAGTAATTTTAAATTAAAGATCCCATTGCAACTTTAATTTATAATTATGGATAAATTTAGATTATTTTACTTTAAATATTATCCTCTGTATATAACACTTATATACAATATTTAAAGTCACATTTAAATAATCCAAGGATTTTTGATATTTATAAAGCATCAAACATGCATGCAAGTATAATATTGAAAATTTTTTCAAATTATTTAGCAAAATAATAAATGTCATTTGTTTATGGGCACATATCCCAACACATATAAGTTATGCAATGAAGCCAATGCAAACAACACTCTGATTATTGTTATTCTTGTTACTAGTGCAAGTGTCAAAATAGTCTATTCCTTCTTTTTATCGAAACTCTTTAGCTACTAATCTAGCCTTATAGGTCTTAAGAGTACCATCACTATGGTACTTTCTTCTAAACACCCACTTGCAACCAATGAGTTTAGACCCATTTAGTAGATCGATAGTTTTTCAAGTGTGGTTAGCTATAATAGAATCCATTTTATCTTGTATAGCTTTCTTCCAAAAAGCTGAATCCCTTGAAGCCATAGCTTCCTTAAAGGTTTTAGGATCATCTTTCACTTGAAGAATAATAGATACCTTATGGATAAAATTCTCTCTAATTCCTTCAACTAAATAAAGGAAAATAAGTTGAGAGTCTATTTCATCTGGTCCTAAATCCTTAGCCTTTCGAATTCTCTTACTTTTTTGAAGCTTCGGTTGTTCTTCAACACCTTTGAAGATCTCTCCTCATGAGAATTATTACTCTTTAAATTTGTAGGAGCCTGAGAATTATTACTCTTTAAATTCTTAAAAAACTCTACATCTCTAGATTTCACTATCACGTTAGACTCTAGATCTAAGAGTCTATAAGCTTTTCTATTTATGGCATAACCAACAAATGCACTTCTCATTCCTTTGGGATTCAATTTGATGTTTTGGGGTCTAAGTCCTTGTAGTAGGCAGGACACCCCTACACTTTGAAATACCCGGCTTTCTTTCTTTTCATATCTCATATGGAGATGTTTAAGTTTTCTTTAAAGGAATTCTATTTAAAATATGATAAGCAGCAAGTAAAGCTTCACCCCATAAATTAAATGGCAATTCAAAATGCATTAACATAGCATCAATCATCTCTTGTAATGCTCTATTCTTACGTTCTGCCAAACCATTTTGTTGTGATGTACGTGGTGCAGAACATTGGTGTATAATGCCATTTTCTTCATAAAATATATTAAAATTATTAAAAAAATATTCTTCATCCCAATCACTTCTAAGGATTTTAATATTTCTACCTAACTGATTTTCTACCTCTGCTTTATATATTCTAAAAGCGTGAAAAGCATCATCTTTATGCTTTAATAAATAAACATATATGAATTTAGAGCAATCATTAATAAAGATAATGAAATACCTATTTTCACCTCTAGTTAACATGCCATTAAATTCACATATATCAGAATGCATAAGTTCTAATAAGTTTGAATTTCTCTTAACGCTATAAAATGGTTTCTTAGTCATATTTAATTTAATGCATATTTTACATTTATTGAACTCATCAATTTTGCAAGAAATCAAACCACATTTAACAAGCATTTTCATAGTACTAATTTCAATGTGTGCTAGTCTACCATGCCATAATGTAATTGAGTCAAGAATATAAGCGAAAGCAACATCTTTATTAATAGCATTATCAATAATACATAATCTAATAATTCTATCACTAAAATAGCCCTTGTCAACAAATACACCATTACGGGTCAAGATAAGTTTGCCCAACTCAAAAATAGATTTTATTCCTGATTTGCCCAAAAGATCCTCACTAACAAGGATGTTCCTATTCATATCCGGCACATGCAACACATTTACCAAAGTAATTTTCTTGCCAGAAGTGAATTTGAGTTCCATGTTTCCTTTGCTATGCACCTTGGACCGGCCTTCATTGCCTATTTGTATCTTTTGTCCATCGGTGACATCCACATAAGTCTTGAACATAGACTTGTCATAGGAAACATGGATGGTGGCATAGGTATCGTACCATCATTCGGTGACCTTTCCATGGACCACCATGATTTTGCTCACGACGGTGATGATTTCATCATTTTTAAAGTTGGTGGCATTTGCTTTCTTGATTTGGCCCTTGTGGTATCTGTAGTCATGAGCAAAATGCCCGGGTTTGCCACACACATAACAGCTTTCCTTGGGCTTCTTTTTCTTGAACTTCTCTTAATCCTTTTTGGGACCAAGATAGTTGCTTTGCCATCCTTTTTGTCCTTCTTATGCTTGCTCACATCATTGGCCTTTGAAGACCCCGATTCAATGTTGGCATTCTTCAACTTCTTCCTTACCCTCGATTCCTCCTCGATTCAAAGGTGTTTCTAGATTTGCTTCAAGAAAAAATCCTTGGTGTTGTGAAAAAGATTTTTTTCTATAGCCCTTCCAAGACGGTGGTAATTTTGCGATTATCGCATCGACTTGAAAAGTCTTGAAAATATCAATTTTCACTGCTTTGATTTTATTGACAATCACTTGCAATTCATGCACTTGTGCAAGAATTGACTTTTCATCATATATCTTAAAATCAAAATATTTAGAGATAAGAAATTTCTTCGTACCTTCCTTTTTGGCCTTGCACTTGTATTCCAATGCATTCCATATTTCTTTTATCGATTATGTGTTAGTGTGTAGGTCATACAATCGGTTGGATAGAGCATTGAGGATGTGCCCACGGCATATGAATTCGTTCTTCCTTTGCTTCTTGCGCTCTACCTTGACTTCGTCGAAGTCATTGTCAGTTGGCTTCGGTATAGGAACCGAGTCCGGATTGAGAATGTAGATCTTTAATGCAGTGAGAAGAAACTTTAACTTATCCTGCCAATGGATGAAGTTAGTGCTATTGAATCGATCAAGTCTAACAAAATCTTGGTTCATCAACTTGATGGTGGCGACAGAAGTCTCGGACTCCATTGAATTAACGCTTAAGATTGTTGAGTATTTGAATAAGGAAAGTAAGGATGAAGATAAGGATAAGGATAAGGACCGAGGGAGATAAAGATAAGGACAGCTTGAATCATGCACGAAATACTTTTTTTAAACATTATTTACATTCTCTCGAATGCTCTATGGATGAATAGCAAATACGTCGTAGGATATAACAAGTCTTGAATCGAGTTTGCACTAAAGCACTAATGAAAACTTGATTATAGATAAGAACTAAAATCTTTATTTTTTTATTTATTTTTACGTGAATTTATAGAGGTTGAGAGCCGTAGCGCTGGTGCCTGAGATGCATCAATTCTCAGAGAGTCGCGTCGCTTCGCAATATATCCAAGAAAAAATTTTTGAAACGACAAAAATTTGAATCGAGCATTGCACTGCTTTGGCTTCTAAGGTGAGAATCACGCGAGAGAGTCCGCGGCTTAGTTTATTTAAGCAAAATCTCAATAAGAATGTCATAAGATTTTGCATGCACCATTGTCATGAGTTTGTGAAGCATGTCATTTTCCCACACGATTGCCATTGGTTCTCAATTTCGATGGTTAAGCATGGAAGCTAGTTCACCATGTCTTATGTTCATGCCTGGGGAAAATCAATCTATTTTCAGATTGTTTTCTGCCAATATTCGTATGGTTGGTGATAGGACCAGTTAACAGGCCCATGGGTAATAAAATAGAAATTTTCAAACAATTTTTTTAGGCGGCCATCTTCGGCGGCCTTCCTAAGCGGCTTAGTTCCTAGGCGGCCTCGCTGGCCTATTGGGTTTTTCTTTAAGAGCGCAGCGGGCATTTAATTCCGTTCACAGCTTTGCTCCCTGTTGAATAAGCGCCCGTCATAATGAAGAGAGAAAAATGGGAAAAATAGCTTTGTCATGTGACCGCCTTTTTGTCATTAATGTCCCATAGGCAACCAAAAGGAAATCCTGTGCCTATTCCTCAACGGCCCTCCATAACAATCCTAGGCGGCCTTTCATCTTAGGCGGAGGAAGTCTTAAGCAGCCCCCTCCTCACAATAATTCTAGACGGCCCTTCATTCTAAGCGGCCCCCCTCACATTAATTCCTAGGCAGCCCTTCATTCTAAGCGGCCCTCCTCACAATAACTCCTAGGCGGCCCTTCATGTTAAGCGGCCCCTCCTCACATTAATTCCTAGGCGGCCCTTCATTCTAAGCGGCCCCTCCTCACAATAACTCCTAGGCAGCCCTTCATGTTAAGCGGCCCCTCCTCACATTAATTCCTAGGCGGCCCTTCATTCTAAGCGGCCCCTCCTCATAATAACTCCTAGGCGGCCCTTCATGTTAAGCGGCCCCTCTTCACATTAATTCCTAGGCGGCCCTTCATTCTAAGCGGCCCCTCCTCACCATAATTCCTAAGCGGCCCTTTATGCTAAGCGGCCTCCCCTCACATTAATTCCTAGGCGGCCCCTCATGCTAAGCGGCCCCTCCTCACCATTAATTCCTAGGCGGCCCTTCATTCTAAGCGGCCCCTCCTCACCATAATTCCTAAGCGGCCCTTCATGCTAAGCGGCCTCCCCTCACATTAATTCCTAGGCGGCCCTTCATGCTAAGCGGCCTCCCCTCACATTAATTCCTAGGTGGCCCTTCATGTTAAGCGGCCCCTCCTCACATTAATTCCTAGGCGGCTCTTCATTCTAAGCGGCCCCTCTTCACAATAACTCCTAGGCGGCCCTTCATGTTAAGCGGCCCTCCTCACATAATTCCTAGGCGGCCCTTCATTCTAAGCGGCCCCTCCTCACCATAATTCCTAAGCGGCCTTCATGCTAAGCGGCCTCCCTTCACATTAATTCCTAAGCAGCCTTCATTCTAAGCGGCCCCTCCTCACAATAACTCTTAAGCGGCCCCTCTCGTATTAATTCCTAGGCGGCCCTTCATTCTAAGCGGCCCCTCCTCACAATAATTCCTTGGCAGCCTCTCTCTCTCTTTCGATGGCCTCTTCAACGGCATTTATGTGCCGAGACATTTATAGGTCTTATAAAGACCCTCTCTCCAAGGAATTCATTGGAGAGCATTCAATTGGATAAGAGCATTCAATGTCAAGTCACGAACCACTAGGAGAGAGAAAGAAAGTGGAGGAAGTCCTGAGCGGCCTTTTCCTCCCTTCTTCGATGGCCATTCTAGGCGACAGTCCTAAGTGGCCTTTCCTTCAACGGCCACCCTAGGCGGCCTTTCTAGGCGACCATCCTTGGCGGCCTTTCCAGGCGACCTTTCTAGGCGATTTCGGTTTCGGACTCCCATTGCCACCGCGACGATGGCTCCCTATCGCATTTATGTGCCAGGGCATTTATGGTCTTATAAAAGGCTACATGCATTTATAACTGCCAACGTTGACTCCCTTTTGGCCCCATGCATGCACATAAGGGTGCTTCGATAATAACTTCAGGACGTCTTCATCTTAGGTGGTCCCGAAAGCTTCTTCAAACTAAGCAGCTCCCGAGCAATCCCAGGCAGCCACAGTGATCCCAAGAGGCCCTTGGTGGCTCCCGAGCAGTCCTAGGCAGCCCCGGCCTCAGTCAATAACGGCCTCGTTGGACCTAAGTCCCTAGCGGCCCTTCCTTAGTGGCTTCTAGCTCGGACACGCGTGGGCCCTACAGTGACTGTTCATCACGTCATCTCCTGGATTAATAAATTATGGCCACTTACTTTAATGAGATAATTAAGTGGTCATCTGTCTCTGACGAGACGGCGCCTGAAGCCCTGACATTTCCACTAAGAGGTAAGCTTTATTGAAAGTTTTCATTCATCATAAAAGTCTTGACAAGGGGCAGCATTTGGGCCTCACAGATGTCAGCCCTGACATTTCACCCACCAAAAGTACTTAGTCATCATGACACTTCAGCCACTCAGACTAAATGAGCCCCAAAAGTCATGGTCCATCATGAGGCCCCACGTGACTCATTCCCACTAGATGACAAAGATTCAAACTTCTCAAGCAAGCTACACATAGTACAATGGTGAATAAAGAAGGTAAGAGGTAACTCCAAAGAAACACACACTCATTTGGGGCGGATCTCTCTTGCTCTTTCAAGCTTTCTCAAGCTCACGGCTGTTGCCCAGAGCACTAACTTGAGCGTCGGAGGGTCTCCGCCGGAATACCCGGCCGTGGGACTTCTTGCAGGTTTGAAGACAAAGGAAGGGCTCCGATATTTCTATGGGGGAATGGTTGACGCTCAGGAGGCCGATCAAAGTGATCGGGCATCAACAGATTGGCGCGCCAGGTAGGGGGGCACGCACTGCAGGAAATAAAGCTCTATCTTCCTGAGCTATAAGCCTTTGTCCCCTTTAAGATAGCCATGGTGGCGATGCGCATACTGAAGGTCCTCACCAATCATGCTGGGGGACATTCACATCACACTTTGCAGCAGAGGACCACTCTCTCTGCTCCTCCTTCACCATCAGCCTCAGCTGCTCTAATTAACCGACTGGCCATCCTCAATCAACAAGTTCAGCCTTGAATGTAGCAGTTCATAAGCCGCAAAAGCAACGCTCGATGGCCATTCAGCAGCAGCCCAAGCTTCTCACATCGCTCGTGATAGCTGCACCAGTTAGTCAGAGATTCACCTACGGGAAATCTCCTCATAGAGAAGCTTATCTCCATCAAGCTTCACCTAAGCACCGCCACTACGAAGCTTTCAAGAGACTGCGGTCTCCTTTCTTCTTCTCATCTTCTGGGTCATCTCGAGAGGACCTTAATCATGGGATGAGGAGGCATTTGGATGAACAACACTGGCGGCTGGAAGAGCTTAGTCAAAGGGCTCAATAATCAGTCGGAGGTAGATTGCAACATGGTCAAAAGAATAATTTTCAAAAAGGGGCGAACTTGGGACATTATCCGTGCCCCGTCATTCCAAGCATTTGTAGGCATTTAATTTCTGGTGGTAATAGGCCAGGAGGTGTTGATGCAATTAATGCAAAAGATGAAGATAAAAGGTCTTTGCAACTTCTCCACCATTTCAAAAAACCGAGAATCTGAAAACCAAAGTCGCTAAATTCCAATGCTGCGACTGCGGCGAAAGAAACTAATAGGGAGAGTGTCAAGAAGAAAAGAAAAAAAAATGGCATCCAAGAGTGGGGAAACAAAGCGGCTACAAGTGATAGAGCCTCAGCATCCGAAAAAAAAAAAAATCATACATTAAATGATGCTGGTGGACCATCTGATGAGGGAAGAGTTAGCATCCTCAGCAATGGACAAGTGATGACACCCAAGCGAGGACAGACCACTAGGGGCTGAAGTACCCAGGTCAGCAGCAGGGGACCAATTTCTCCAAAAGAAAAGCTCCCAAGCCCTTAATCGACACCAAACATGATGCAAAGGCAAAAAGCCTCGAAAGCTAAGTATACCACACTCTGAGAGCAAAGTTTCTTTTTATATAATTCAATAGATTTCTATTGACTTCCTAACCCCTCAGCGGCCCAAGGGACATAGACACCCCGGACCGGCACAAGAAACCTCCGGAGGTTCAAGCCCGTGTCCTAAGTGGCCCTGAGCTGAAACCCCCGAGGCAATTTTATTTTGCAATATCAATAAAGGCTCCCGAGTATGGTCCCATCACAGCGACTCTCGAGTCACCCTTCGGGTTCAAAAGGAACCTGAGCCTGGTCCAAAGCACCCTTAGGTCACCCTCCGGGGTTAAGGCTCCCGAGCATGGTCCCATCACAGCGACTCGGTTACCCTTCGGGGTTCAAAAGGACCCTGAGCGAGGTCAAAGTGCCCTCAGGTCACCCTTCGGGATTAAAGGCTCCTGAGCATGGTCCCTTCACAGCGACTCTCGGGTCACCCTTCGGGGTTCAAAAGGCTCTCAACGGTTTTATTGCAGCCTCGTTGACTCTATCTCTCATCCTCAGTGACATCAGTGTAGCTCCCATCAGCTCTATGTAAGGCCTCTAGCCGGCCCTCGAGCTGGTCCTAGACGACCACAGCTATGTCAGGCCCCCAGCCGGCCCTCGGGCTGGTCCTGGATGGCCACAGTTATGTTAGGCCCCTAGCCCCTCGAGCTGGTCCTAGGCGGCCACAAGTATGTCAGGCCCCCAGCCGGCCTTCGGGTTGGTCCTGGGTGGCCACGGTTATGTAAGGCCCCTAGCCGGCCCTCGAGCTGGTC